>JABFYK010000107.1:16966-31061 GCA_018849495.1 Termitomyces sp. T123_Mx157
TATCATGTTTGAAAGGTTTTCTAGTAAGGGCAGAGTCTGCATGGATTCGAAAAGCGCCTTCGTGCGCTAAGAAATCGGTCTGGAGATCAATCAACAGAGGCATCGCTTCGGGTTGGTATTATTCTCAGTGACTTGAAGCTCCCAAATTCAGATTGTGTCTGTATAACTTTGAGAAAAGTTTCGATAAATGAGGCAAAAGTCGGCTAAACTCATTGACTTCCTCGGTGGATTATCGCATTTCCAGTGACTTCTAGATTGTATACGGACTGGAGGAATGACGGCATGTACTCAAGTATGTAAAGGTGTCAAAACGATTATGTTAGGTGCGGGGGACCATTCTTGATTCTTCTGAAAGCTCTTATCAAGCAAGCGAACACCGCCACGAAACCAGAAACGTCTCGCTCTCCCGCAGAGAGGTCTGAAGAACTGTTTCTTTCCTGATGACCGGCACAGACAAGGGGACATTGGCGCAGTCAAAGTGACGCAAAACACGAGCCACCACTAAGGCTACTTGACAGGTTTCCAATGATGATCAAGCCCGTGTTTAGATTTTGGGGCATCGATATTTGCGTATTCATCTCTGGCGCGACTTGTCACAGGTGCAAACCGCAAATTGCCATGATCATGATGCAGGACAGAAAAAATAATTTTATGAGAGGTGGAAATGTCGGCAAGTCAAAGTCCGAGCCGCGACATTGGAGACTGGGCCGGATTTGGATGTCAGGTGTGACCATGCCAGAACCATCTGGCAGCGAACTCGGGTGGTTTCTCAGGAAAGCTGTGGATAGTTGGCTGCTTAGGAAATTCAGTACATGCAAGAGAGGATTAGGCTAGACAATGGAATGGAGAGGTGTGGCTCAGCGGCAAACAACGAATAACAGATACGGTTTGGTTGGTGGTGGTGACCTCCATTTAGCTGTCGAATTCCAAACTCACCCCGTTTCCCTGTTTTCCTTTGCCACCACGTCGTTCATCCTCGCCCAGACCATGCAGGCGGTCCACCAGCTTCCGCCAATTTTGGGCCACCACTACGCCCATCACAACGTAAACCCTGGTCCAAGCGTGATGCCCACCCCACCGCTCACCGCTCGCAAGCGTAAACGCGCACATCAGTATACCGTCAGCTACAGCGAGGTCCAGGAAGTAGACAGCGACGGCACTCTCAGAGAAGTGATCGTCATCGAAGATACACCTCCCCCACCAACTCTCTCACCCGCTACGACCCATACTGGCGCTTTCTCAGCCTCTTATCAGCCCCCGATTTACTCTGCCCCGATAAGAACGAGGGCGAGGGCTGCCGCAGAAGCCCAGGCCCTTTCTTCCACCTCCTCATCTGCAATCGTGGCACCTGCTCCAAAGAAGAGAAAACGGGAACATCCCGAGGAGGTCCGTGCGCCGGCTACGAAGAAACTCGCTGCCAGCGGCCACCAGGCGCAGCAAGTAGCCCAGGCAAAATCCTGGGACAGTAAAAGCACTGCAGCCACTGACGATGTAGGTTTTTAGTCTACCTCTGGTTTTCTACACATATCGACAGATCTGGTTCTCAGGCTTCTAAGAGCTCTGTTTGTGATGACAAGGAAGGGCACTACATCATTGTTCCCGATGATATTCTTTACAGACGCTGTACGTCTTTCATTCGATCACCAGTCCAAATACTTACTCGCCTTCATAGATCGAACTGTCCGACTACTCGGACAAGGAACTTTTGGCAAGGTTGTTGAAGCGATCGATACTCATACCAGTACTCGGGTGGCAATCAAGATCATTCGAGCTATTCCCAAGTACCGTGATGCTAGTAAAATCGAGGTCCGAGTTCTTCAAAAACTCAAAGAACGTGATCCACTCAACAGGAAGTACGCATCTTACTTCCATTGTTCCCACAACATTCCTCTAATCTCTCTCACAGCAAGTGCATACATCTACTTCACTGGTTTGATCATAGGAACCACATATGTTTGGTTTCAGAGCTTCTGGGAATGTGTGTATACGACTTCCTCAAGGAGAATGAATTCGCCCCTTTTCCTCGTCACCACATTCAAGATTTTGCTCGACAACTATTGGGCAGCGTGGCATGTGTGTTTGATTTTGTTGGATGCTCTGATAGTCCCTGATCCAGGAAAACGTAGTTCTCCACGATCTCCATCTAATCCACACTGATCTGAAGCCGGAAAATATTTTGCTTGTTTGTAATGACTATCGGACAGTTTCGGTGCCTTCTTCTAGCGGCAAGGTAGGCACAGTTTTTGTCCGATATTTGTGAAATTCTTAAGCGTACATTGTCCAGCGAAATGCAGTCCTCAAGACGAAGCGTATATTGGAATCGACTGAAATCCGGCTAATTGATTTTGGGTCTGCCACATTCGAGTCTGAATACCATTCAACTGTAGTGTCTACTCGACACTATCGTGCTCCCGAGATTATTCTAGGTACGAGACAACCTCATCCTCTCCACATACACTGACTCGTCATATAGGTCTAGGCTGGTCCTATCCCTGCGATGCTTACTCCCTTGGATGTATTCTCGTGGAGTTTTATACTGGAATTGCGTTGTTCCAGACGCACGATAACCTGGAACACCTTGCTATGATGGAAATGGTTATGGGCAAGATACCAGAGCGATTTGCTCGGGCGGGTGCGCGCTCTAAGCCTGAATTTTTCAAGGAAGGCGCGAAGCTCGACTGGCCCAAAGCAAAAGCCTCCCGACAAAGTAAGAAGGAGGTTCGCGCGACGCGTCCACTAACGGTTCGTAGGTTATGCGCCTTCTTTTGCTGCCTGACTGACCTTCGATATCTAGGATGTCATACCTCCAACCGATATAATCAATCGACAATTCTTGAACTTGGTTCAACGGCTTCTCTGCTTTGACCCCGCACAGCGTATCACTGTCCGAGATGCCCTCAGCCACCCCTACTTTTCGTTGAGTATCCCGGAGGAGATATAAGGTCTTTTTATTATGTACTTGCGTTCCCCATTCGCTCTCCTGCTCTGTGCAGGCTCCCCATTTCCGTTTTGCTGGCGACCCACACCGAACCATTGTATATTGTTCTTTTCGAAATCATGCTACAACTGTACACCTGTCTCATATCCCCATTTTCGAATTCTCGAATCTCCCCTGTTTTCTAGCACCTTCAGCAACACGGCCGTTTCTAGGAATCTCAGTTTCCGGCTTTGTTGTGCCGCTGCCTGTACGGTTGTTTTATATTTATACATCTACAACCACATAACAGCCTAGGGACAAAACGTCATTCTCGTGTCGCGTCTGCCACCCAACCGTTGCAGCTCGGCTCACACTTCCGTCGGCCCACACCCCGTGGCAACTACAAGTGCATAATGCATTCATCACCCAGCAGTACACTCCCACAACGACAGCATTCAACATCTTGTCTGCAATTATTTTCTTCCGTTCATATATCTGCATTTGCATTGCATTCATCCACACTCATTATTTACCCCATGGCCGTCAATCACCCCCGCACTTCATATCCCTTTCTCATTCTCCTTCTGATTAATTACTTCACGGCCACTTTCGCTTCACTCCCTATATCCATCATCTATCATGACTTTCCTTTTTTCCTCAGTTGTTTGTCATTGTCATCTCCCCAATCGTTTGTCGTTCGTTCTTGTTCGGGTTACGGCCGCCTTTGCGTTCTTCTTCCACTTCTCTATATCTCTCCGTCTCTCTATCTACTGGCCGGTCATTATATCCGTGTACCATCACCCATAATAGACGCAACAGAAACGAAGATTCATTCTAACATTTGGGCTTGGCCGAGTCGTTCTTCTTGACGAGTCGATTACAAGGAACCAGCTTCGTGCTATCTGAACTGGCCGGCATTCCCATTTAAGAAGGCCACCTTGTCAATCGATATATCTAGGGGAGCCTCGTGTTACCTGGCTGAATTCCAGATGGGTAGTAGACCACCTTGGAGTAAATGCATGCATGATCATGATCCGCCCTCATGGACGTCTAGTGATCGGGACTAGTACCCATAAAGGTAGCATAC
This sequence comes from Termitomyces sp. T123_Mx157, assembly GCA_018849495.1. NCBI lineage: Eukaryota > Fungi > Basidiomycota > Agaricomycetes > Agaricales > Lyophyllaceae > Termitomyces > Termitomyces sp. T123_Mx157. The sequence continues at coordinate 20,971 of JABFYK010000107.1, forward strand.
ACGTTCGGTCTAACTGGATGTGCAGAGACGCTTGGGATACGAGATGGTGATAGTTCTAGCACACTATCTGCATCGTGACTGATTGCGAGTACGTATTCAAGAGGATCGATGGCATATGGCACAACCAGCTGCTAGTGAAGTGAGAGACCGACTGATGGTTGCTGCTATGAAAGGGTAAGCAATCATTCTTCATAATAACTTGTGGTTCCCATCCGATATTTGAAATATCAACCATCCCAGGTCGTGATGGTGGTGAATATGGTTTCGCTTGCTGCACCACGCGGTCGCCAGATATTTGACAGACAAGTCTGAGCCAGCGCTATTACATACGGAGAATGAAACGTCACAAAATTCGTGGAAGATTGCATGTCAAACTCTCAGGAATTGAGGTGATCTAACTGTTCATCCCGAAGTGATCACTGCTGATTGAAAGGACTTGACAGTCGTCGGACTATGGTAACTTTGAACTAGAGATGGACGATCTGTGCGATCTTGATTGAATTCTTTACAACTGGTCCCTGCTTGCCCGCAGATTTGACACGTCTGTTTGCAGTTCACAAGTATTCGAGAGGGTGTATTACAGGCTATGTTCTGGAATATATCCAAATTCCTCGGACGCTGGTTCTCTGAAACCACAGTTCCTACGTTGTGCTACAAATCCCACCAATATCAATCCCTTCGAGTCAATAAAGGAAACCTTTATTGACTCTTGTACAGCCTGAAGTCAGCGAGAAGGTCTGATCAGGCAACCCGACCGTTCTCGTCCTGCTCCTTTAAACGGTGAGTCCTCCCACAAGCGTGTGCGTCTCTATATTATGAAAAGTCATCATCAACTTCCGCCATAGCTGTCGTGAGATTCGGTGCAGACTAAGTATTTGCATAAGTTCAGATATGGAAGAATGACAGGACGCGAGAATGTCTCTTCTCTGAGCACTGCCGTTTTGGCTATTGTTCCTTTCCGAGTCGGACGTTCAAGAAGTTTCAGAAACACTGGAACAGCTTATGATCATGTTCGTTTAGATGCATCGTGACTCTTTCACAACCCCCGGCTCTCCAATTTGCTGTTGCTGTTGTCTTTGTCCCTGATAGTTGCTTCTGACCTTGTTGTCATATTTTAAAGCACACGATTTCTCTCTCTTTTTTACTAAAAACAGCAAGTAACGTATCATTTTCTTTTCGCACCGCAATAAATTGCATCTCTGGATACGCTGTCCCTTTGCGCACGCGTTGGGTCCGTTTCGGAAAGCAGATGTCCCCAGAGTTATGCTTTGCTATCACTTTTACAAGAAGTTTGTGACGAGAGGCATAGTGCGTTGTACTCCATCACGCATTTTACTATTCACATATATCATCAACCTTTTGTGCATACAATCCCGGCCAACAAACTTCATCAGGTGATGTACGTTTACAAGCACTTGTTTACTTTCCAGCTTACACGTCAATGGGAAAAGGAACGCAGATGCCCTTGGCATCGATATCTGACTCTGAGCCACCCCGAGTGTCATAGTGTCACATGGGCAGGGCGAGGAAAAAGTCGTGTTGGGTTGGGAACTACTAGGTTAGGAGTTGGGTGAGTTAGCGCACTGCTAGAGAAGTCGTCGATGTATTTCATATCATGAGTTGATTATGCAGAGTAGATTGGTGCCATCTATATATGCGTGAGGAGCTTCGTAGTACGTGTCTAGACTCATACAAGCTGAAGTGCTGAGGTGCATAGAGTGAGATAACTGTCTCATTGCTTGCGAAATTGACACACGGGATACTACTTATACAATATGCCGTCAGCCAGAGGAAGAGTAAGAGAGACTGACCCGTACTCACAAATACTCTAGCCCAATCCTCTAATTCTTCCTTGTGATTTATGCATCGTCAAGTCTCAACAATTCTCTCAACCTGCTCGTACTTACAGTACCAACCTGACAACTACATCTCCTATATGAGGAAAACACATTTGCGTGTCGGTTAAGCTTCCAAGTCCTTGATGTGCATGAACATCACGCAAGATACACAAGACACAATGCAGATGGACCCGATGTGCGCGAGTGGGATGAAAAGGATGGGTGTGAAGAAGGCAATCCACGAAAAGCATGTGCTCGTGCAGGGAGCAGGATGATTACGGGAGGTCAGTGGCATGAGGGCGTGACTCGATGTGAATATTTTGAAATGAACATTAATAACGGTTTCATATTGCGCGACAGTTGGACAACTCGATATTGTATGCTTCATACGAAGAAATACGGCAGTCGCGAAAGGTAGTCCCCTATACGGCGACAGTTAGTGCCGTGTGAGTTCGTTTGAAAGGTTGCAGCGAAAGCTCAACAAAGGCGGACTTAATATCTGCGAACTGATATTTGTTGCGAATGAGATTAGGAGGTTGCCTTGTTAACAAAAGAGACGGAGCAAAGATGTGACTGGTTGACAGATGAGGTCGTCTGGCAAAGCTAAGTGTTCATGGCCTTGAAGCTTGAAGCTTGAAGTCGAATCGAATGGTGGAAACTTAGTACATATGAACCCAACTTGCAGTTCACCTAAGGATCAGAGGCGCGGGAAAGTAAGTAAAAGATGATTACATATTCCAATCGCTGTACTTATGGCAACTGGCATTGGAATACGACTCTCCATCTATGCTCAGAACCTGCTGAGCTTCGTTCCCGCATTTTATGCCCTTCAAGACTACAAGGTCACACCCACTGAGCTCGGTCAACTGGAGACACAATCATCAACGATTCTCATCATGGCATTCGCCATCCTCTTATCCACTATTATCCAAGGTCTCACTCACAACCTTACGCCTTATCACGCTGCTGTTGTTCTCAATCTCAGCTGGATGAACAACACAAACTTGTGTGTATATTTTCTACTCTACTTCTATCACAAAGCTTCTACTGTCCGAGAGCAAAATCAACGATGGTCAGACACTGTTACAAGCAGTAATGGAAAACATCGTCCTCTTTGGTTCGAAGAGATAATTAAAACTCGACATCAGCCCGTTCTATGGATAGGTTCTGCTCATCTTGCTCTCATGGCAGTCGTTGGTATATGGTTGTGGAGCAAGCCAACAAAATTTGGTGATTTAAACACATCAACGTGTTCTTTATCCACGTCGATCTTCATCCTGGGTGGGCGAGTTAGGTTCAGTGCACCATGGTTGAGAGATTGGTCTATCTTCATCTACAGCCTCCTGCTCACCCCTCTGATGAACCTGATCTTCCCTTTAATCTTATTTGCTATGCCATTTTGGGTATATAAACGTATCGTCCCCAAACCAACTAATCCTGGCATTTGGCCTGTTCGAGTTGGTTTGGGAGTGTTGGGTGCCATTGACATCATTCTTCTTGCTGATACAGAGATAGCAATTGCTAAAAATAAGCCTTTGTTGGAGAGCGGTGATAATCAGTGGACATTTGGTCAGACCCTTGCAATCCTCCTTCTCTTGCTCCCTGCTCGTGATATTGGAGAGGCAATCTATGAAAGACGAGCAAAGGAGCTAGGGGAGAAGCTTTTGAGTGCAGCAAGGCAAGGTGATGTAGGAGTGATGAGGGATGCCATCAAGTCAGGAGCATCAAAAACTATGTTGGGTGAGACCAGTTTCAACGATTAGTGGATTATAAAATTTTGAAGTAATTCAATCAGATGAAGCACTTAACATTGGAGTACAATATGGTCACTTAGATGCTGTCACAACTCTAATCAATGCAGGAGTCAGCAAGGGGGTTAAAGGTGAGTAACTCAGTTTACATCTAATTGTGATTGAGACAGAGGCAAAGAATTTTTGATTTAGATTTGGCTACAATTACTGCAGTCAGTAAAGGGCAGCTTGACATAGTCAAATTTCTTATTGACAAGGGAGATGTTCAAATTGATGTCAAAGGTATGCATCTATTCACATTGTAGTATTAATATTGAAATTATCTGTTCAGACACAGTTGGCAATTCTTTAATTTATATTGCAGCCAAAAGTGACCATGATGATGTTCTAAGATATCTCTTTGGGAAAAAACATAGTGGGATAAACTCTGCTGTGAGTGTTTTTCAAGGCTGATGATAGTGTTGTTCTTAGGTTTATCTACAAATCACTGGAGTTTGCTCCATATTGCAACTAAAATAAATGAAAGAGATGTTGTTCAAGCACTGATAAAGAATGGTCATGATATAAATGAAAAAGGTGAATGTTTTTGTTATGGTTATATGTAGGTGCTCCTGGTTGACTACTGAGATTTTATTGTAGGTCCCAATGGAGAAACTTTACTTCATTGGCTAGCACAAGAAGGTGACATTAATATTGATATCATCAGAGATCTCCTTGATCATGCTGATAAAGATGCATTGGGTAAGGATTATGATGGTTTGTTTAGCAGGATGTTTATTATGAAGCATGATTATGCAGACTACCAGGACTATACTGCACTCCATTATGCAGTGAAAGAAGGGTTGATTGAATATGTGGAACTCTTACTTGAACATCATGCTGATGTAAATATAGAATGTGGGATTATATTTTTGTGTTCATTAATTTGTGAAACTGATTTTGTACACTAATATAAAGGCAGTGAACCCATACTTTGGTCTGCCATCAAGAACAGCAACATTGATATGCTTAAACTTCTTCTTGATAAAGGGTCATGTGTAAATGTTAAAAGTAAGAACAATAAGTATCTGATATTCTGGTCAATGACAGTCTGAACATAGCTTTTAATGAAAAAACTCCACTCCACTCTGCAGCTGAGAGTGGAGACTTTTTGATCTTCACACTCCTTCTTGAAAAGGGGGCAGATATACATGCCAAGAGTAAGATTCATGCATTTATAATATTCCAGTTGCTGACACTTTGAATTTTAGCTTCTGAGAAAAAAACTGTACTCCATTCTGCAATTGAAGGCCAAAATCCTAATATATTGAGGATTCTTCTTGACAAGGGGGCAAATATCTATGCCAAGAGTAAGGTTCATCAATCAATAATATTCTTGTCACTAATACTTGAAATTTTAGCTTCTAGTAAAAAATCTGTACTTCATTTTGCAGTTGAAGGTCAAAATCCTGATATAGTCAGGATCTTTCTTGACAATGGAGCAGATATACATGCTAAGAGTAAGGTCCATGAATTTCTGGCATTCTGGTTACTGACATGTTTGATCTAGCTTCTGATAAAACAACTGTACTTCATTCTGCAGCTAGAGGTCAAAATCCTGAAATATTGAAAATTATTCTTGACAAGGGGGCAAATATACATGCCAAGAGTACTAAAGTTCATGCACTTTTAATATTCTTCAACTGACACTTTGAATTCTAGCTTATGACCAGAAAACAGTACTTCATTCTGCAGCTGAAGGTCAGAATCCTGATATATTAAGAATACTTCTTGAGAAAGGGTCATATGTCAATGTTGAGAGTAAGATTGATGTGTGACCAGAATTCTGATCATTGACAAGCTGAATATAGCTTCTGATGGAAGAACTCCACTTCACTCTGCTGCTGAAAGTGGAAATCTTGCTATATTCACCCTTCTTCTTGAAAAGGAGGCAAATATACATGCTGAGAGTAAGAATTTATGTATGTATAAATTCAATAGTCATTGACACTTTGAAACTAGCTGTCAGTGGAAAAACTGTACTTCATTCTGCAGCTGAAGGTGGAAATCTTGATATATTCACACTCCTTCTTGAAAAAGGAGCAGATATATGTACCAGGAGTAAGAATCATTTGCATTCCTGATGTTCTGATTACTGACACTTTGAATTTTAGCTTCTGCTGGAGAAACTGTACTTCATTCTGCAGCTGAAGGTCAAAATCTTGATATATTAAGGATCCTTCTTGAGAAAGGTGCAGATGTACATGCTCAAGGTAAGTTTTATGCATTTCTACTTGTGATGTTCTGGTCAACAATGGTTTGTAAATAGCTTCTGGTGGAGAAACCCCACTCCACTCTGCAGCTAAAGGTGGAAACTTTGCTATATTCACACTCCTTCTTGAAAAGGGGGCAGATGCACATGGAAAGAGTAAGGCTAATGCATATTTGACATTCTGGGTTACTGACATTCTGAATTTGAGCTTTTGATAGAAACCAAAAAAATGTATTTGGTTCTGGAGCTGTCAGTGAACATCAAGACTCTATATTCAATCTTTTCTTGAAAAGTTCATGTGCTGAAAAAATTATATCTCCTACATTCTGGTTGCTGATGGTTTAAGTATAGCTTCTGGTGAAAAAACTCCGCTCCATTTTGCAGCTGAGAATGGACATCTTGCTGTGTTTGAACTTCTTCTGGAAAAAGGGGCAGATGTACATGCCAAGAGTGAATTATTGTTCATGTATTCTTTTACACTCTGGTCACTGATATTGTAAATTTTAGCTCTCAGTCATGAAACAATACTTCATTCTGCAGCTGAAGGTGGAAATCTTGCTATATTCACACTTCTTCTTGGAAAACAGGTAGATGTGTATGCCAAGAGTAAGGTTCATGTATTCCTAACTCTATTCTGGTTACCTGATATTTTGAAAAAACTCTAGCTTCTGCTGGAAAAACTGTACTTCATTCTGCAGTTCAAGGTCAAAATCCTGATATATTGAAGATTCTTCTTGACAAGGGGGTACATGCATGTGCCAAAAGTAAGATCTATCCATATATATAATTTGATGGGTATTCTGGCCACTGACACTCTGGATATAGCTTCTGATGGACACACTCCACTTCACTCTGCTGCTCAAAATGGGAATCTTGTCCTATTCACAAGTCTTCTTGAGAAAGGAGCAGTAGAGGCCAGGGGTAAGATCACAGATCCTGCATCCTGGTCATTGACAGGTACTTATTATGAATCCAGGTGTACTCGAGAGAACTCCACTTCACTCTGCAGCTCAAGGAGGAAATCTTGTTATAGCCAGGCTTCTTCTTGACAAAGGGGCAAATGTAAATGCCCGTGGTAAGATGATAGATCCACACATTCATCACATTCTGGTAATTGATACTCTTGAATTAAGATGCTGCTGGGGGCACTCCTCTTCACCTTGCGGCAGACAAAGGACATCTTGAGATAGTCAGGTTTCTTTATGGCAAGGGAGCAGATGTGAATATCAAGTGTAAGAATTCATACTATATTTCTGACAATCTGGGAGTGTCTGATCATAGTTTCCTTCGAATTCTAGGTACATTCAATAATCACAAAACACCGCTTCATTTTGCAGTTGAGGGTGGACATCTTGAAACCGTCAGGTTTCTTTGTGACAAAGTGACAGACATTGATGCTGAAGGTGAGATAGATCCAGATGCAGTACTGGCTCACTATTGTCCTTCTAAAAATATAAATCAAGATAATCGCGGCCGCACTGCACTCACATATGCATATACTCATCCATATGGTGATGATATGGCTCAACTTTTGCAAGCAAAGGGTGCATTGAAGGGATAAGCATGTCAAGCCTCAGAATTCAGAACTTTGTCGATGTACATCAATACTACTCACAATCAACTCGAACAACTACACTGGAACCCTAACATGCCCCTCTCGCCCACCTCACAAAACCTCCTCTCCTCCTTCTCCTCTTTCCCTAGTTCCACCACAGCTCTCACATCTCCCTCTGCTCCCCACTTCTCAAACGGTCTCGTAGCCATCTACACACATCCAAAATATATCAGCATTCATAAGTGCATATGAAACTACAACGCACCTGCATAACCTTCCCAAGCACTCTCCGGCCCCTCTGCACATCCTCCTCCACTTTCTTGATGACCTCCTCAAGCACCCACTGCCTCAACACAAACCTTGGATTGACACCCCTCATCGCCCGTTCCCTCTCTTCACCCACCTCACCAGCCCAAAGTGCCCTCTCCTCCTCCCTCCCAATTCTCGCTGCATACACCTCCAACCACCTCCTCCACTCCTCCCTCTTCTTCTCCCACTCCCTCGCACCATCACCCGGCTCCGAAAACTCCACGAGGCGTCTCACTAATACATCCAGCGCCTCCTCCTCTCGCAGTACCCCAGGTCGAAACGCACAAAGTGTCCTGAACGTCCCATGAAAATCCAGCCTCTGTCCCTCCATCATATCCAACAACGGACTAAAAAGCGTCGTCTCGTCTCGCGCGTCAACGAACCTCAGCCCCAAGCGCAAACGCATAAGTCGGCCATATTCAACCGACGTCTCTTCCTGCGCGATCATTTCCATCTCGTCTTTGAGCTCCATGCCTTTCTTGCGCCATGCTTCAAGGTCTTCTTTGGATTTATTGTTTGCCCAGCCTGGTTTGACGGCGTGTCCACATTCGAGTTCGGCTCCGATGAGAGGGCAAAGGGAGGATAGGAGGGCGCGTAGGGCATAGATACTTTTAGATGTTATTAGGGATATATCGATGTGGAAGAAAGATGGACGTACATCATGTTGGGTTGGTACTGGACATAGGAGTGTTCAGTTGAGAAAGGGTTGAGAAGAAGCTTGGGGAGAATGTACCTTGTACGCGTAGCGGCCAGTCTCGTCAGAATGGTTACATACGTGGAACGGATCAAAGACGTCCATGAAGGCATATGGACCTTATGCGTGTCAACCTCTATGAGATTGTGAAGCCTACATACGAACTTACCATAATCAATAGTCAGACCCAATATCGAGACACTAGCCCACACAGTCAGCCGCAGCCAAATGAAGAAACGGGCGGCAAACACACTTATCAGTATTAATCACCCCATGCATGAACCCATATGCTTGCCACCCCGCCACCATCCTCCCATTCCTCCTCGCAACCTCCAACACCAGTTCCCTTCCCCATGGCTCCCCCGCTTTCACACCGAGTCCTAGCACGCTCCCCACAACCCACTCGCCCAAGACCCTCAGACCCTCCCAATCCGCCTCCTGCTGTCCACCCCCAAAGAAGACCATATTCGCCGGCCCGTTCATAGCCTCAAAGTTCCCGATGCGGATGAAGGACGGCGCGAGGCGCGTGAGGACGCAGGCGGATTCGGTGCGTTCGCGCTGGACGGGAAGGGAAGGGAGCGAGATGAGCGCGAGGGCGCGAGTTGTTGGGATGCGGAGGGCGTGCATTGCTGGAAATAAAAAAGTGAAAGTAAGTTGGGTAATGGTAAGATATGGGATGGAGTACCTTCGGAGCAGAGATATTCGCGGATGGAGGAACGGACAACTGCGAGGCCGTCTGCGGTGCGTGAGAAGGGCGTGCGTCCTGCGCCTTTGAGTTGGAGCTCAATGGTCTGTGTGGGATCAGCGGGGTGCGGTGTCACCACTGCAGATGATCAGCAAAGAAGAACAGAGAGAGACAAAAAGAAATGTTTACGGATCGATATGGCACGACCGTCGCCTAGCTGGCCCGCCCAGGTGCCAAATTGGTGTCCGCTGTAACGCAAGGACCACGGTGCAAAGGCCGTAGAGTCATCACTAGATTCGGGTGTGCTAAGGACACTGTAGCCGCTCAAGATGTCTACGAGCTCTTCGCGAGCGCTAACTGCTTCCGGGGAGGCGGAACCGTTCTCATTTGCAGATTCATCAGAAAGAGATGGCTTGCCAAGTACAGAGAATGCATCGCCGATATCAAGGTTCGGTAGACAATCACAGAGAGCAGTCTCTGCTAAGCCTAGTAAAAGGCGTGGTGTTTCACGGAACTTGGGATCATGGATACGCAAGACGGCGTTAGGGGACTGAGAAGAACGTTCGTGAATTGCCTCTCGGGCTGCAAGCCAGGTCTCAATGTAGGCATTCTTGTCAGTTACTGGGGGATCATTCGGGCCAGGAGGTTCAATGTCGTACGGAAAAGGAAAGGGGAACGGATTGACAAAAGAAAAGTGAGACTGAGCAGCGAGAAGACGTGCTCGACGCTGGAGACTGGGAGAGTTAGAGAGAACGTCGGAGCGAAAGGCAGAGACAGAGGGAGCATGGGTGTCTGGGGTGAGGCGGTGAATGAGCAGCTGAGACGGGGCAGGCAGGGACAGCGCAGAGAGCGGGAGCCTGGCAGACATGGAGGCTCGAGTCCAAGAGGGCATGGCTTAGTCACGTCCGACGCGTCGTGGTCCCGTGACGTCACCACTACGGGCCGGGCAACTTATCAATTGATTTGACGCAAGGAGGCTCGCGCGACGCGTCCACTAACGGTTCGTAG
>JABFYK010000108.1:0-27448 GCA_018849495.1 Termitomyces sp. T123_Mx157
TTAATCATTGTATATCAATTTATGATACTTCTTTTATGGCTTCATCAGATACACACAAAGAGAATATTGAGTTCAATTCAATCATTCTGATCATATTTCTGAATTCTTTTGGCTCAACATATTGTTTCCTGCACCCAGTGTATGTATCTTAATAACCCAATACATACTACTAAGTACTTAGTAGCAGAAGAGCATTAAACAACTGCTTCGTCAAGTCAAGGAGGTCGACCGGCTGCACATGATTGATAGAATCTCACGCCCCTTCATAGTGACAAGCCTGTCATTTCCCCCAAATGATCGCTGGCAGAGGCGACATCATTCTGGTGCTGCCGGAAAAGGATTATGCCATGAGTTTTAGTCTTTCGAGGGACCAGAACACACCGTTTCAATGCTAAGGAAAGCTGGATATGCCCAGCACCCAGAGCAGAAGAAAGCGCCATACCCAAAAAGCGAAGAAGACGAAGGGAAAGGGAAAACACCCGCAGACTGCCACGCCCGCGACTCCTAAATTCATTCTTGTACACTGGTAGTGAATGTGAGCAGTCGTTTCGTGGCACCAAGAAGCGTGAAACTCGTGGCGCGTGCTACGAGATAGTCATCGAGGGATGTTCGAAACGGGTGGACAATGTTGTTAACGATGTCTCTCGAGGTCATCGAGGTCGAGGAATAACGTGTATGTGAATCGACATTCCAAAGGAGAGCATGTAAATGCCTCATTGACGATGCTACGTATAGAGTGGAAGACCTCGAGGTTGCGATTCTGGCGGCCTCTTGAATGACGGGATTGGAGTGCGTCTGATATGGCAGTCATGCCCCGGGGAGTGGGACTGTGCTCCTAGACAAAATCCTATTGGTCAAAGCACTTGGACACCTGATAGAAATCACTTAGACTGGCATTTGTCAAATGATGGCAATTTGAATATCGGACAGGGAATTGTTGGAGACTGACAAAATTGAGAGAGTCGAGCGAGCGAAGATTATGGCGTCAGAGCGTGCGCTATATGTTACCACATATATAAGCTTGGTAACTGTATAGACGTCGATTTGATTTTCGGTGAGGAGTGCTCTCTCGTACGAATCAGGCCTATACTAACTTCTCGCGTACTTACTGGTATGCTAGCATTGCTTTCGAAAAGTATCAACCACCAAGGCCGTGCACAGGGGAAACGAGCTTGTCTTGCGGGGTGTCTATCGGGTTTTATTGTTGTCTCGTTCATGAGAGGGACGAGAGACTGGTATTTCCTCGTCTCGCAGTCTGAGTCAAAATACCAGATATATCCAATAATGGGTGCCAGTGTCAGAAACACACGATTGCATGAGAACTCTGATTAATTTGAAGACTTGTAGCGATCCACTCCGGGATGAAGTGAGACCAGTCCACTGTCCTTGCTGTAGACCACCGCATGCCAGTGTCGAATAATGTATCTTGTTTGTAGATGAGTAATCCCAAAAATAAACCTGCCGCGAAGGTCGTGCTGGAAGGAAAACCGACTTGAAGCATTCAGCTCACGTGTGGGCTTGATGAAATTATGCCGAAGGCCAAGTCTGAATCTGTTTTAGGCTCACGTAAGCAGCTTCTTATGAATGAAACTAACCATTGTCCAGTTGTGTGATCATAGCTAGCCTGAGGTATATGATACAACTATATTGCAACTAGTCTGCGGGACAACAGAAATACTAGCCCGAATCAAAGATCTAATAGAGGAAGGGGACATGACGACTTAGGCGATGGCTTCCTTCAGTTCTCCATTGTCCACCATCTCCTGGACGATATCCAACCCACCGACGAGCTCGCCCTTGACTATGAGTTGTGGGAATGTCGGCCAGTCATTCAGCTTTTTGAGTCCTAAATCATTTTCAATACAATTTCGTCTATGCAAAAACATCACAACACACCTTGTCGAACCGCCTCGTCAGTCAGGATATCGAAATGTGTGAATTCAACATTGTTGTCCCTGAGTAGTGTCGAAATTTTGCGTGAGAAACCACATCGCGGTGCATCCGGACTGCCCTTCATAAACAAAACCACCTGGCTTTGATTCATCAACACACGCATCCTCTTCTCGAGTTCCTCTGGCGTCTCGGTTTTCTCTGACTCCGACAATATGCCGTCTGAAGCTAATGCTGGTGACTGAGTCGTGACAGATTGGGGTTTAGGGACCACGGGACCAGTAGTATGTGTCGCAATGGCCTGAGTTAGCTTTGGTGCGTCAGCACCTGATATGCGTTCAAGAAGAGTGTGACCCTGTTTTATGTGTCATTCATCATAAACTGCTCTGTGTTATGTGGTGGAGGACGCACTTGAAGGATTACGAAAAGAGGCACAGCTTCAACATCGAAAGATTCTGCGATTTCTGCATGTGTTTCCGCTTCAATCTGTGATCATTTTGGTATAGAATCGATGAGCATGTCGAACCGTTTGTTACTCACATTGAGAACCAACAGTTTCGGGTACTTCTTAGAGAGCTCCTTCACAACTTCGTTCATCTGTTTGCATGGCTCGGCCCATGGCGCCCAAAAGTTGAGAAGAGAAATCCTTTGAAGGTCTGCAGACAATAGTTCCTGGAATCGCGACGTAGACTCTATCTCGTGGAAATTAGTGATCTGGCCAGCCATGATGGACAATGGCTTTTCGTTGAAGAATGGTCGATGAGTAAGGAATCGGGGTAAGAAATTGAGTCCTATCGGATAAGATCATCATGGATAACCTTGAGTGCTGAACTACCCATCAGGGCTTCCAGTTTCAAATCCATTTCCAATGCACCGATTGTATAGGATCAGGGAATTAATAGCTCCTCTTCACAGGCGCCCTGAGACCAATTCTCATATCACTCGACGAAAGAAACGCCTCCATCGAGACCTTGGTTCTATCCGTTATCATGACGTCCTTCGCCGGCGACAATATCTCTCTTCCAATAGAGTTGCAATACACCATCATAGATTATTTGCACTCCGACTTTCGCTCCCTAGCTCAATGCAGCGCCGTCTGTATACCATGGCGCCTACACAGCTACAAGCATAAATTTTCGAAGATTTCTCTCGCATGGGGTTCTGTTCTATTCTTCTTAGAACTCTTGAGGAATAGATTCTCCGCATCTGCTGTGATCCCATCTGTCAGAAGCGTCCATATACGTGGGCCGCCTGATGCACTACCTACGTGGGACGTGCAAAAGTTGGCGGCTATACAAGAGATCTTGCGGGCCTTGGAAGCACCCAGGAATGTCACGGAACTCTCTCTGCAGAATTTAGTCTGCATTTCACCAGTTCTCGCGGTTCCGTCTCTCAATTTTTCTGGACTGTCAACAATTTCAACTTTGGAACTGCTTCAAACCAACTTCTACACCCGCGCAGAGTTGGTCGCGTTCCTAAACAACTTCCACGGTTTACGCCACTTGGTGTTGGAAGATGTTGATTGCGCACTGCAATCGCCGTTACCCATAGTTTCAGAGACGGTGCCACCAGGGTCCTACGGACTGGCACTTCGCTGTCCTCAAGACTTCACCTTGAGGAGACGCCTACGATGGGATTGCATGACCAACGACTTCGGTGTCTCTGCGGAAGACCTTGCCGATCTGACAATGTTCATGTCAGGACGGAATAACGAGATAGCAGCCATATTGCCCTACTTTGGGTCATCCCTGCATCGTCTACAACTTGCCACTCAGACAATTCGTGAGCACTTACCACCTGGATTTGAAATGTGACCATGACTGACTGAAACTCGAACGGTAGACACATATCCAGACGCAGCCATGAATGAATTAGATCTGTCATACTCTACTTCGCTCAAACAGCTAAGCCTCGGATCGTCGAAGCGTGTCCTAGCACTCCTTCCTTGGGTACCACTGATTCTTAGACGCCTGCCTAAGAGCGACCCACCAACACTGATGCACCTCGAATTCGGATTCGCTTCCTCGCGCCAGTTCCATCTCGACAGACCCATCTTGTTGATCATTGCTGAGATTCTGACGTCTCCGCAGTTCCAGAAGCTGCAGATCATCCATTTCGTGGTGTTTGACGCCACAGGGGATCGAGAACTATTAAAACTCGTGAAGCATACGATTTGTGAGGCATTTTCAAGCTGGAAGGATAAGGGAGCTGTTTCATTTACATTCATGCGGCAGTGAATTTTGGAAATAGTTAGTGACTGCATACTTGACAAGATCAAAGGAATTTCCAGATAATTCTCCAGCTTTTCTCTTAAAAATGTGATCTGAACGCGTAACTTAAGCCCTTATTATTTTGAACGTTTACCAGTCCATAGTATAAGATAAGATGCTTTTTTCCACTCTAATTTCAAGAGGGGAGACACTTTGGGAAGAGCCACTCGGCATCCGGCCCGGTGACCACGTGGCTCTGGAATGCAAACGCCTTCGCCTCGTTACTGACTCCAAGAAAAAGCCTTCTCGGCGAGTTGTTCCCATTCGAACATTCTTCTTTTAATTCATCATATAACCGTGGTCCAAATTGGAGGCTATCCCCCTCAGACCGTTGCGCCCAAAGCAACACAACACTCAGGGACCATTACTATATCCAAAGATGAAGTTTAGGTATGTGTGTTTCGGGTCAGATGACTCTCAGTCTCTCCTGACGCACATTTGAGTTCTTCTTTGAAGTTTAACGCAGTCTCAGACTGGTCGGACGAGTATATATCGTGAGTTCTAGATGGTTCAGCGCGGAGAACAAAAGCCTGAGCATCTTGAGCCAGCTATGACTCTTTAAAGAGACATATTTATCAATTGGAAAAGGAACAACATGTAGAAGGCCGTCCGTATCGTGATATAGAAGCCAATGAGCAAGATTCACTTCTGGGCCAGTCTGGCACCGATGCGGTATTCGAGCCCCTTCTCAACAAGGATTTGGGGAAGATTGTCTCGTTTTACCATGTTCAAGAGAAGGAGCTCATGGACGAAGTCGCGGAGCTGGAAGAATTGGTAGAGAAACAGGAAGAGGCCGGACTCGGGGGTGACGACCGCTACTTCGATGATCCGGATGATGATGACGACGACGACGAAAGTATCTCACGTAGCCCAGAACGACGGCGACGTCAAATATCCTCCACGCGACGTAACATCTGTAAGTTGTGTCATTATCATCTCTTCTTGTTCCTCTTCTCATCGTACCCTTGAAGCGCGCGAGCTAGGCTCCTCTGCTGGGGCTCACCGGCTAAGCATCTCATCTGTTGACACGGTAGACAATGAAGGCGTTGGTGGGTCTGTGTCCAGACTAGCAAACAGGATTGGAGATACTCTCCGTGACAGTATCATCTCCAATGCTCCCTCCGTACCTGAGATGCAAACTATCTGGAACTATAAGTCGGACTACGCTTACGATATCCGCCTGCTGTTCAAGCGCAAGATCACTACGTCGTACGTAGCTGTGGCCAACCTCAAATCATACGTCGAGGTTAACTACTCCGGCTTCCGCAAAATCCTCAAGAAGTATGACAAAGTCACGTACTCGGAGGTCAGTATCGTGTTTTTGTTTTCTCTATCGTCTTAACTTGAATGGTGACTTTTCACAGCTCAAGGATCGCTACATGCATCAAGTCGTTGAGACATCGCATCCGTTTTTGCGCGATAGTAAAGACAGACTTGAAGATGCCCGTAAACGCCTCATCAGCCTTTACACCAAATGCGTCACGAATGGCGACAGGCGACTCGCGTCCCAGCAGCTCAAGCTTCACCAGCGGGAGAATATTGCATGGGAACGCGATACTGTCTGGCGACAGATGATTGCCCAACAGCGCCGGGGTGACGTTGAAGGCGAGCCGATGACTATGGGGGCTTTGCTCAAGCCGCCGGGACCTGGTCTCTTCTATATACCGACGCCGTTAGGTACGATACGTGTTACGAAAAAGATGATATATAAGATCATCGCTGGGTTCATCTTCATCACGTTGCTGAATGTCCAGGTCCTGGAGACCCTGGAAGCTAATCGATGTTTCGCTCTTCTCATGTTTTGTACTTTCCTTTGGGCCACCGAAGTAAGTAACTTACGTCCCTTGCGGAGAGAATGGATCTGAGTATTGTGGCAGGCTATTCCATTGTTTGTCACGTCAATGTTCGTGCCGCTTCTCCTGGTTTTGCTGCAAGTGCTACGCAACGATGCGGGAGATGTTCTTTCGAGGCCTGCGGCCACCACGTTCGTAGACCTTTCGATTATGCTAATGTCACCGAATGTTGACCTAGAATTACCAGATGGGTTTTCTCTATCATGTTTTCCCCAACGATTATGTTGCTCATCGGCGGATTCACGATCTCATCCGCGCTGAGTAAAACGAACATTGATCGTGTATTAATCACAAAGGTTCTGAGCCTCGCGGGAGCCAAGCCTAGTACTGTCCTCCTGGCGTTCATGGGTGTCTCGTGTTTTGCAAGCATGTGGATTAGGTATATCCCACTTCTCGTCTGAAAGCCGCAAGAACCTTGATTCATGTTCCTTCCACCCAGTAATGTTGCCGCACCCACTCTCTGTTTCGCCTTAATCCGTGTAAGCTCGCCTTTGATGAATTCTCGTGTATACTACATCTGAGATACCGCCACTATTGTACAGCCCATCCTCCGAACTTTACCTCCAAAGTCGGCATTCGGACCGTGTCTTATCGTCAGTAATCTAAACATGACATCGTCGAAGCTTGAATGGAATCTAAACTCATTGGTCCGTAGCTCGCCATTGCACTCGCGGCAAACATCGGAGGCCAAAGTTCACCCATCTCGTCGCCGCAAAACCTCATCGCACTCCAGGGGATGGACAATCCCATAGACTGGGCGACTTGGTTCGTCGTCGCACTACCTGTGTCTGCCATCTCCATATTCCTGATCTGGGGTATGTTGCTTATGTCCTACCGGCCCGCTCGCGCGCCTGATGGTGATGGCGAAATCGAGATCAAGCAAATCCGACCGACGCGGGACCCCTTTACGCACAAGCAGTGGTGGGTGACCATCGTGTGTCTGGTGACTATTGGACTGTGGTGTGTGGCCCACCAGATTGAGTCTTATGTTGGCAATATGGGCGTCATTGCGATAATTCCAATTGTGGCGTTTTTCTCAACGGGTGTCTTGAAGAAGGTCTGTTCCGCTCTGTTTCCTCCTTGCAACTCCTAGAGCTTTGCTCACGGTATGCCTCCATATGCAGGACGATTTTGAGCAGTTCATGTGGACAATCGTCTTCTTGGCCATGGGTGGTATCGCTCTTGGTAAAGGGGTGATGTCAAGTGGCCTTCTAGACGTTGTAGATGGTATAATTCACGATCTCGTGCAAGGCGTCCCACTATACGGCGTGGTTTTGATTCTTTCTCCCATCGTATTGGTCCGTTTCTGATAATCTCACGTGAACCTCGTATGCTGATGTCCTCTAGATTATATCCACTTTTATCAGTCACACGATCGCTAGTGTTTTGCTAGTGCCCATCGTCAAGAAATTGGGCGAGAATTTGCCCGGCAATCACCAGAATATACTTATCTTTGTCACTGCCTTAATATGCTCCACCGGAATGGGCATGCCTGTTTCAGGATTCCCTAATCAGACTGCGTTAGTCCCGTTCCGTTCTATGTTTTCTTCTTTGCAGCTGACAGATTTTCGATCTCCTTTTGTCGTTCATATGTTTATATAGTGCTACTCAGGAGGATGAGCTCGGAGAGCTCTATTTGTCAAACATTGACTTCTTGAAAAACGGGGTGCCGGCCAGCATCGTGGCTGCAATAGTGAGCTCCGGCTGGTTTCGTAGCACATATTGGGCCTAATGACCATCTACCGACAGGTCGTCTCCACCGTAGGATATTTGCTCATGCTTGCGGCCGGGTAAGTGGGTGGCTCAACAAGTCGAACTGTGGAACTGATTTCAAATCCCTTGAAGTATGTGACCTAGAATCACTTAAATTGGCACCAGGACTGTTGTAGCATCGATCTATGCTGTTTATCCGATGTTTCTATATAAAAGATAGCCTGGCTTGAACACCTGACCTCAGACCGTGGGTTGAAGCGCTTCCATGTCAGAATTTGGAGCATCTGACCCTATCTGACCTCACGATGACTGAGAGTATCTTCATCACATGGCAGGCATTCCGATGAGAGCGTGTCGACGTCGAAAGCGGCCCTGCTGACTGCTCCCCGGATCACTCGTACCCCCTAGAATACCCAAGACCGGCACCCTATATACTCCCATATAGGCAGGAACTTTCCATCTACACAACACGCACCAGGATACATCAGCTATGTGTGTACGGACACGCAGCCACGCGCCCAAGCATTTCGTGAACCGTGGATAAGAAATGACCCAAGCATTTTAATTGATTCCTTATTAGAAACTTGCCGGCTGGCAGTGGAACTCCTTCGACCGGCCGGCTGGGAACAAAATGCCCATGAGCAAACCTACTCATATACATTTCTGCGGTTCCGAAAGTCTCTGGACGGCAGATAGCGGTTAACGCTATGAACGTAATACATCGACGTTGATCGGCTCTCCGCGAGGAGAGAAAGGGGTGGTCTATTTTTGCCGAGATGAGCGTGAGGTACATATGCTCAAAGTCATTGAACCAATCATGGAGAAACAGGGAGAGAAAAACAATGTCTAACGTAGTACGTGTATCATCATTAATCAAAGCTTGTGTCGATGGATGATGCTTCCTCGATCAATACATGATAGTCAGATCATACCATACCATACCATATTATTCGTGGAATTCTGGGCCTTTTCAGTAAGCTGATCCCATGATGGATATCCATGGACCAGGCGGACTTGTTATTTCCACATTGTACATGCATATGTACATATATGAGTACTATCTTTCCACCACTATTACCATCAAATTCCTCGGAGCCGGTTGGGTCACGTCTTTCGTCTTTATCAGTCAGCTTACCAGAAACTGGCAAAATGTCAAGGGTGGAGCATTTTACGACTAATACGCAGAGTTTGTACATACGGTAGTAAAATCCTGCATAGGGCAAGGCACCCAGCAGGCATAGGAAACAAAACACAAAAACCGAACAATTAACATCACCAATTTAGGGAAGCACACATGAGCGAACGAAGAGTACACACAAGAACAATATTAGGCATAATGTATGAGACAAAAATAAGTATACGAGGCTGGTATCTTGCTTGATATGCTATGTATGCATGGGATATCAATTTTGCGTCTCCAAAGAAAAAAATCCGAAGCGAGAAAAGTCGACACAATGGAGAAATGTCCGCAACCAAGAGCAGGGATGGAAGAGGTCCTTACCACGGGCGATGTGGATGGGTTTTGTTACCAGTGTCCGAATGACCACGTCCGACAAGTCGCACATCGTTGGCCGGCATCTCATCCTGACCACGCGGATGGTTTTCTCTCGGCCAATCCGTTACCTTCACCACTGGGAATGCATGATACCGCTCGTACTCCTTACTTAAAGCCGCAGAAGGGTGAGCAGGGCCAATGTAATGGTCTCTATTTGATGATGCCGAGCGTGGCGTCGCAGGGGATATGGGAGAAGGATCGCATGTCGAATGAGAAGTGTAATTGTCGCTGTCACTCTCAGATGACGAACGAGAACGGTAGCTGTGACCCGGATAAGGCCGTGAAGTATAGGGCTCACGCGAATCCCTCCTATCACGAAGTCAGTGCTGATTAAAGAATTTCATGCGTGACATACCCAACTGTGGGATGGTGACGTCTTCGCCACTCGTCTGAATCACGCTTGCCTTCATTAGACGAAGGATCTTCGGCTTTCAATCGTCGCAGAACGGCGGCTGAATCATTTACATGCAAGCCTCGGAGATCTTCCATAGCGGAAATCGGCGGAAGCGCATAGGGCGATGTGGAGTGTTCTGGATCAGCGGAAGCATGAATTGGTGCAAGTGTTATGTGTTCCATTTGTGTAACTCGAGAACTTGGTGTTGGTAGACCATTATCACGAAGTGATAACGAAGGAATATCTAACGAGAGGTCTTTCCTGCCCTCAAACGACGGTCGGTTGGTGGTATAAGGCGTGTTATACGGTGAATATCGTATAAAACTGCGAGAGGTACTTGAAGTACTTGCCGGATCGTCGACCGAGCCGGACCCATTGTGGGACGATGGGAATGAAGGATGTTCGTACCCATGATGAAGATGGACATCGCGATTTGGCGGGTAAAATGCTGTGTGTAGGTACGGAGGTTGCGGTTGTGGTGGGTGCCGAGAGTGAGCAGTATCATGAGGCGTGACTACTGTCCACGGCTCTCGCGGAGGATTCATGCTGGTACTTGAATGAGTGTTTCGTCTTGCACGCCGACGATTAGGTCCTGATGCGACGACTTGACCATATCCAGGCTGGTCAGGGGATAGGCATGTACTTGGGAAAGTCGGACTGAGAGAAAACTATTTAGAGTGGCGTTCAATAATAATAACTTGACTAACCCAAACAGGGGAATGAGGTCGTCTCGTATTGTCCATGCGACACTGCAAAGGAGGCCAATTCAACATAAATCAAACGACGGATGAATAGACGAACCGACGAGAGAGTCGGAGGGCTACCTGACGATGACGAGTTTTAGTTAACATCCATACACTAACACCACTTGAGAAAAGAAAATCGAACGCGCCTCATAAGGCATCCATGTTCCTTGTATCTTAAGATATCCACCTCGTACACGGCGAATGAGCGGGGCCAGGTCAGGTTGAGAGTCAATCATTTTGACGATGTCGGCTGAGAAAACTCAGCATTTACTGGTAAATCAAAGAGTTTGAGCGGACCTTTCGAGTTACCCAAGGCTACATGTGAATGATTATGATCTGGTTGTGATGTTCTGCTGCCACTCAACTCACCTTTCCAGATCCCGGTCCACAGGATATATCCATCGTCAATATCCATCATTATCCACTGGCCATTCAAGGGGTACTCATACACAGGTCTGGAAGAGATTATGGCCCATGTCTGATTCAAAAAAGGAACAAAAACATACATGTAGCCTCGTGGATCGTTGCTGGTGATATATCGACCTTTAGTGACATGGTGATTTGGGCTAGCATAAGGTCGAAATCGAGGCCCTGTAGTCGATGGCGGTGCTTGGACAGTATCCTTGAGGATCATGAATGTCAGGGTATGAATATGGAAGGTGGCGCTTCAACACTTACCTGTAATGTGTTGGAAGACATTCTTCCCCCAATAGTATTAATTCTGAGAAGGGGGTGGTCTTATATGTAAAAAGCGGGGGACGGAAGTGGTTGATAGACAGATCTTTGTATAAGTCCCGGGGTGTCGGACACGAATCCGGGAAGGATCAAGATGTACAGAATGCCTCTGAATATCGAAAGATGGGGAAGACGGAGTCGGTCCGTTCGATTTTCCAGCATAACATTTAATCCTGGAGTAAAAGTGAACAACCCTAAATTGGCCTTGAAACACGTGCGGATAGAGAATATGTTGCCATGCGGAGTCGTAAATCAGACAAAAAAGTACCTGACTTCGCACTGGGCATTGCTTAGACCCTCGGCAAGATCTAGTGATCGGGCTCATAAAGGGGGAATTCTCAACACAGATCACATCTATATTTTTATTCTCCGGGGAAAACTCTGGCAAGGTCCTTGTGCATTCCTGACATGTACAGTTATTTCCCGTGGTCGGCCGCCATGTCGTACATGACCACATTAATGCAGTGGAAGCGTCTGAAGAGGTAACAGCAGCATTTGGGGTTCCATGCATGTGAACATGATCCCCTAAGTTGGAGCACCCGGACGCACACGGAGAGATCGAGCGGATAATGGATGAACCGAACCATCGAGTCTGGTTTCTTTAGAACCTTGTGGAATGTTGCAAAAAATTGGCTTTACAAAAGATATCGACCGAAGTCGTATGCAAAATAGACGCTGACCCACCGCAAATCCTAGATATATGTTATAGCCTTTGGCCGTTGTTCAAGGCAAGTTAGGTAGCAGTTCTCACGTACGCTGGATTTGGATTTGTCTTCGATCATGACGATGTCGTTATTGTACCTGAGCAAGCTGATCCTCGATCAGTGATCGCGGCCTCGAGTGTCACGAGTCGAGATGGTCCTGAGAAGTACCCGAGAACCGCCTGAACAAATGGTCCTAACCACAAAATGCGCCGGCCGCCCTTATCGCGTCTCGGTACCGAGTCCATGTGGTTACGTGTTGATGAACCCTATCTCTCGAGTACAAAAACATATTCAACTCTAAAGTCCGTACCCACTTGCGGCAAATGCGGTAAGCGTCTGGTATACCTCTGACCCCCCTCCTAACGTGTAGATTACGTTACTGACTTCGAACCCATTGAATTGGCTTGCCGCACAGAGCGTGTAGGCGCCCATGTTGTCGAAGCCAAGCCAGTCTCCGACTTGGAGTGTGATTGGCAGAGTTGTCTTGGGGGACACACAGTCAATCGAATCACATGTTGGTCCCCATACACTACTGAGTCCTTGGGGTTCCGACGCGGGAACATGGAACGATCCGTTGAGCGACAGCACGTACGGATGTATGATCTGGTGGTCATATAGAATGCAGTTGAAAGCACCGTAAACCCCATCATTGATGTAATCTAAGAAAAAAACATCAGCACTCAATCAACAGAACGGATGAACAGAACTTACACATAACGCCTGGCTGATCGGACATCTCTACAGTATCTGGTCCTGGAACATCGGCAAGAGGAGCGCGCCGGGCGATGATATTGGCAGCAAGCTTGAACGCTTTGGAAACATAGAACCGGCCAGGTTCCGCAATCATCTTTAAGCCTTGACGATCAGGGAAATATTGATCAATCGCCTGGGTCAAAAACCCGGCAGCTTGTTCGAAGAGTGTGTCTTCGAAACCCCCACCGATGTCTAGCAGATTGAATGTAAATCCTGCTTCTTTCCCCATGTCAAAGACTGAACGAGCACGCTTTATGGCATCGGTATATACCGAAGGGTCATAACACCCACTCCCCACATGGAAGGAGACACCTACAACGTCAAGACCAAGTTCACGCGCCTTTGTGAGAAGCGCGGGTACGGCAACCAGCGGAGCACCGAATTTGATACCGAACGCACAGAGGCTTTTTGAATCGTCGGTCAGGATACGAATGACGAGCTTCGCCCGTGTGTGTGCACGAGCAACTTTATAAAGCTCGTCAACATTGTCGAATGTCATTGTCTCGACGCCCATCTTGGCAGCGTTTCGGATGAAGGACACAGCCTTACAAGGATTGGCGAAAATGATGCGGGAAGAATCGATACCGCCGACATTCAGAATCTGAGAAATTTCTCCGTTAGATGCGCAATCGAACCCAGAGCCTAAAGCAGCAAGGAGACGAATGACGTAAGGGTCCGGGTTACATTTCACGGCTGCAATTAGGGGTGAACATGATAAATTTTGATCAAACGGATCTCATAGTCACTCACCATAGAAGGGCTGGACTTCGGGCAGTGCTGCGACCCACCGTTGGTGCTGGCGATAGACCTGACTAAGGTCTGCCACAAAAAAAGCCTTTTCGGCGTCGGGCTGATGGATTTCGGTGAGGCGGGCCGCCTTCATAACGCCAGCCCTCATATGAATTTCGGGATGCCCCTGGTACAAAGGAGGAAGGGAGGAGAAGATACTGATCTCTTCATCAGTCGGAAGGTCGGCAATTGCTTTAACGGAGGGAGAAGGGACGAGGGCTCTTGAAATGGCCAAGTTAATTTTTTTTTGATAGCGCGGAAGAGTGTCGGAATAAGGCAAATCAATGGGACATGGCGCCGTTAAAACTTGCACCGTGGACATTGAATCAGAGGGAGGTGGGGTCGTTGGACGATCTATTGTGTCTAAGATGAGGATGTGGACGTGTCCGTCCAGTGAGGTGTTTTGGTGTGGTTTGACTTGAGGACCCAGCCGCCACGGTCGATGGCGAGCCGGGCGGGTAATTCGCAGGAGTCAAAAAGAACTTTCAGTAGAGGTGGGTTCCTCGCTCCCTGTTCAGCGAGGAGTGTGCTTGAAGGGCGAGATACTAGGTATAAGAGAGTAAAAAGCAAATAAAGAGAAAAGTCGCGGGTTGTTGCCTGAGAGCCGATACGGGTGTGTAGCAGGTGTCAGGGAGGTTCACCTCGTGCACAGAAGACCATGAGTATCTGACATATAACGACAAGAATGCTACCAGAGCTCACCTCTTACAGATGACCACCTGGGACGAGTTAATTTAGCAGCTGTTCATTTCACAAGGGTTGAGACACATACTCTAGGGCCAGCAAACGAAGGTCCTGATTGTGTTCTTGGACAGTAATGGTGGCTAGGATGGGTCTGGTGGTCGTACAGTGGCTGACGACGCCAGATATGAGGGACTTTTATAAGCTGTGGCTCGAGAGCTTTTTTGCGGTTGGTTCAAGTGCGATCAAAACTTTTTCTCAGAATATTCAACTTATCGATTGAATTTGCGGTTTATCCCGAACTGCCTATTATGGTACCCCCTGACTCGAAAACCATAATAAACGCTCATTGATCATGATACCGAGACCTTCAACGTGTTTTTTTTCCTTTAGCTTATCGTATCATTCATTCAACCCCGGGCGGGGTGGGTGGGGTGCTGTGTGTTCGCATCCCTTCCTCCCCTTCGACTCAACAGCTGACTCGTTCAGGACTATCGATATTCGGCTTCCTGGGCTCTTCAAAATTTCGCCGTTTGCGATCAAGTCTATAGGTATGCATCTGTGTCGTCGTCTCTCTCAGTCTATGCGTAAGATAAACATACTTGGGTATCATGGGTTCGTAATCCATTATCTATAAGTTTCTATTTCCAGCCCACCGTAGACAAGTGAACAGTATCAAAAACATCTCGACGTCGAGCTCACAGTACCTTGATGGTTACAAGCTCAAGAGGGGTGGCCATAATACTCTAGGTCAACTACGGAGATTATTTTCGAGCTCAGTAACCTTCAGTAACCTCTCGTTGACCGAATAATCCAGTTTTTTATCATGCTTTGAGGTATGCCACATACGTACAACTCGAATTGAGAATCAACAATTTCTTTTGACATACTGGAGGTTGCACAATGTCAAAATTCAATCAGCCTACTTTGAAGTATGCTGTGTGTTCCACCATGGCGCCCACTTCATGGCACATGCTCGAGTCCTACCATGGCGCCCACTTCATGGCACATGCTCGAGTCCTACGAGGGCGGAGTTATTACATCGTGTGCATCCAACAATACAAGCCACAAGGCACATTATCGGTACCGGTCCCGGAAGTGGATACGGGTTCGACGGGACGCCGAGGAGGTACCTATCCCGCAACAATCGCGTCGAATATAAATATACACTGTATTCTGGATCATCGGATCGTTCAATGCCATTTGAACAATCCCACACATTTGGAGACAGAAAAACTCCATAGGTTTTTCTGTATATACAATCAGTGATATCACCGATTTGGCAGTGATCTCACTTCAATTTCACCTTGACGCCACTCCATTGGGCGGTCCCCAACGATGCCACAAAGCTCTCTAGCGGCCTGACCTTGTCGATCAGGGTCTATGTATAGGGTCTATATCTCATACATACCTAGTACCTCGATCGAAGAATCATCCCGAGCCTGATAGAGTTATATAACCGATGGTATGTATGAACATTATATACTCATCAGAAATCATACCTGAAAAGCCTCCGAGACCCTGTCTCATTCGATAAGCGCACATATGAATGATGATTGTATCCCCGCTTCAACAGTCTAGTATGTACAGATATTGTTATGTATGTGAGAACTTAATACTCAAAAACGGGATGATCAATTGATCCATTCGTACACACTATCTAGAGGGAAAAGTCAGACGAATTGGTTCCAGCATAGATCCACGGTAGAGATGCTCCTTGATGCTCCTCAAAGTCAGGTCCAGACCTAACCATTTCCTGTCATCTCCGAATAACACCCGATAAGTGGATCAATACCCAGGGCTAGTTACCGGAATACTGCTTCGACAGATCGAGATCCTGTGAACAGGGCCCGTAACCATATTGCCATGTAGCGTTAGCCTGAACACCAAGGTTCAGAGTGATTGATATATCTGCAGCTGGCAGCATGTGTTCGTGACTCCGCCGACCTCTCCGAGCTTGGGTGTGTATGACAGCGCGAGAAGAAATATGTTCTATGTCTTTACGAGTCCTTACGTTCGCGCGAGGTTTCGGAAATCGTCTGTCAGCAACAAGGATCTATATTTCTCTTGAATTCTCTCGCAACGTCTGTCTGTTTAGGTCATCAACATGCCAGAAATACGCGAATGCTTTGTGAGCTACAGCAGCTAAGGTTGCGTCAGAACGTACAGCCCCTTGGGTCTATTTAGACGGATCCCATAAACCCGATTTTGAACCCGCCGACTGAAGGTCTCCAGCGGCAGCTGTGGATTGATGAGATATCAGGTAGCTCGTGGAGCCTGGGTATGTATATGCGTCAATCGTGGCAAAGACAGGATAGTATCGGAGGCCGGAGTATGGGCGCCATTATCCCACTCCAGCAATCCACCTAATGGGAGATGTTGAACAACGACTCGTTTACCTAGCACTTCGGCCTGAAGGCATTGCAGTTATGGCTATCTGTAAGCGTCCGAGATGAAGTGGGATCGCTTACTTCATACATTCTGAATAGTCCCGAGTTCACTTTCTTCCAGTTTGGGACACCCACAGCGATTGAATGAAGTTGTGAGGAATGTTCGTGGAACGGGCCGATCTTCACCTGACGAACCCGCGTGATCATCATAAAGTAAAGGTTGGTCAGTGGCAAATCCTGCTGGAGGACAGCAGCTACCGGTAATTCGGTCTGTTCTGGAAGCGCGTCATACTTGCATTAGTAGATAGAATCATACAGAAAACATATTTCAGGGCACCTCGAAGTTCGGCGCTGCCGAAAATGTATCCAAGGAAAGAAGAGTCATCAAGGCCCCAAACACCATGACTTCCAGCAGGCTCCAAGCGATATGTATCTTGAAGCTTCCAGCACACTTCCAAGTATCGTACAAAGACTTGCAGAACAAGTGAACGCTCCTCTTCGACCGTTGGCTCGTACAATCGCACAAGCATCAGGGCCAAGAGAAAGAGTGCAAATGATGTCTCATGTCCTGTTCCATAATCCATCCTCGTGAAAGAACCAAATGAAGTAAGTAGCAGTGGCTTGACATGAGGTATCGCCGCAGAGAAATCTCCGGTCAACAGTAAACTAAGAACTTCGTCGGCCCTCTTCGTAAAATATTGTCAAACACACGAAGTAACAAGTAATGACAGCCAACCTCTTCTAGGCGAGCACCCCAGGTGCGAAATGCCAAGTTGCCGAAACGCTGAGGTGACTGAAGAGGCAGTATCTCGTCAATCCATCGATCTAAAGTATTTAGGAGCTCAAGTGTCCTCGTGACAGCCTAGCGAATAGGAATCAGACATGATGCGTCAAAGATGGGCAAGGAGGCCCGTACTTGGCTCGGTGTTGAGGTCCAAGGGAGAAATCGACCGACGACTGACTCATTTAGGCGTCGCAAGAAGACCGCATAGTCCTGATAAGATTGCGTTGTTTTCCAGGTTAAAACATCGGCATCGGTTTTAATCTTTGACCTAGGAGCACCGAGCTTTCCAAGTTCAGAAAGAGGTATTCTACGGAGCTGCGGAAAGACAACAGCTTCTGTCATAACAAGGGTCAGTGGAAATCCATCCAATCGACATCCCGAATCCGACGGATGACTCAATGCGTGACCCGAGGTGACATGTGCCGTGACCGACGCGTCGTCAGGTTCCCACTAGGTTATAGTGTGGCCAACTGCTACCACCTTCAGAGCCTCTTGAGTCCTATTCAGCACGATTATGGCGCCGTACGATGATTGGAATGCTATCGATGAGGATGAAGATGAGGAGTTACAGGATCTCTCAGTGAGCGGGCTGTCGAGCAAGTCCTATTCTGATACACGACTGAACTTGATCTAGTATCTTGAGGGGAAGCGCGATGTGATTTTGTTTTGTATTGACTGCTCTGAGTCTATGCAGGAACTTTGTGAAGACCCAAACTATGAAGATACAAAAACATGTCATCTTTTTGCCGCGTTAGAAGCAGCTGTCCAAATCCAGAAGAAGAAAGTAATCGTTGGACCCAATGATAGCGTAGGAATCATGCTCTTCAATACAGTGAGATCAAAAACCTTTCCCTTGGGATCACGGAGTACCAGAACCACTTCTAGACCCGGAAGACAGAAACTACGCGCATTCAGTCTGAGCTCAAGAAGAACACTTTCGCATACCAACCAATATCTCCTCTGGGTGCTCCAACAATTCGAGAACTTATTCGACTACTTGATGGTAGGTTCATTAGTGTCTGTGAAAGAAGAACGTTCAAATTCTTCTCATTTCAGATGCTCGCGAGGATCCCGAAACACTCAGAAAGGCATTTCCTCCACTTCCGGGGAGAAGAGTTCCTATGGGAGACGTGTTTACAAGTTGCAATTGGGTCTTGCGTGATGGGTAATTTGTAGATCTCAAGAGAAACTTTGACTTGCTGAAAAGCTGTTTACAGCGCTCCCAAAACAGCCACAAAACGTGTTTTCTTGATAACAGATGAAGACAATCCTCACTCTGGCCCCGGAAGCCAACAACTAATCATGTCAGCAAGAACCACTTTGATTGTAAGGCTCTAGCGACAAGTCCTTGTGTACTGCTGAGTAGTTGTCCAGGATTTGACCCAAGCAGGCGTGACAGTGGAACCGTTCTTTATTAGCACGCCTGACAACCCTTTTGATGTTACGAAGTTCTACTCCGTGCGATCGTTTCGTTTCTGCACCTTTTCTCTCTAACCCCTATATTCAGTCTGTACTTCTGCCTACTAACCTTGCTGATGACGATGAAGATGTTGATCCCTCAGACCCATCCGTTCTGCCCGAGTCCATTTCAATATCGCGCATCGAGGATCTCCTTGCGCAGATGCGTTTTCATGAAGTGCCGAAGCGTGCGCACTATAGCGTGCCTTTCAAACTTGGTGAAGGTCTCACAATTGGTGTTAAAGGGTGAATGGAAAGAGTCATCTATTGGTAGGAAGATGCTAAGGTTCCGTTTCAGCTATGGCTTGGTGACAGAACAAAAAAAGGGGTCATACAAGTATTTCGTGGACCTCGGTGATCGAATGGAGGTCGCGACGAGTCGAACCGTTTATGTCGACGAGGTATGCTTCTATAGCTGCCCATTTTCCATCATTTTCCCACTCAATAGCCTAGGCCCGTGAAGCGGAAGTTGAAAAAACGAAAATACTATATGGGACGTCCCTGGGAGAAACTGTAGCAGCTGGGGATGACGAAGACGAAGACGACAGCAGGATTGAAGGAATTGTTCGGGAGGTACCGATCGGTAAACGGGTAATGTCATCTACTTATTATACCCGGGAGTGGGTGGGGTGGCTCACAAAGACCCAGCCTTTCTACACCGCCGAAGATATTCGATCCTTCCGAACAATGAACCTTGAGCCTGGTAAATCACATTTCATATATTCCATTTAGGACTTTATTTCTCATCCAAGTGTAGGCATCAAACTTCTTGGATTCAAGGATCGCAGCGAACTCGCTTTCGAAGATAACATCAAGCATTCGCACTTCATCTATCCCGACGAAATGGTGCGTTAAAGACATTGTGAAATTAAGGTGACATCTAAGAAATCCCTCCTCTGAAAGACATATTCTGGTAGTAAACGTACGTTCAGCGCGTTGATCAAATCGCTTGTGAAGAAAAAGAAAATGGGTTTGGTGCTTGCTCTAACAAGACGGAACGCTACTCCAGTGTTCTGCGCTCTTCTGCCACAGGTTTGTCTATTTCATCTCGGATAACAGGAGAATCCATGTCATGATGGTATGTTGCATTGACAGGAAGAAAAGGTTGATGAAGCTGGCTGGGTTGATCCAGCTGGGTTCCACCTTATCCCATTGCCATTCGCAGATGACATTCGAGCAGCGACAGTCATCAAAGCTGTGCGAGGTTCGTACTGGCTGTTCCGATACGCCGCCGAACTCGCGCGTTGACATCTCTTGTTACAGCGTCTGACACTCTCAAAGACGCAGCTCGTGCCTGGATCGATAAACTTTCTGTGAAAAATGGGGCATATCCACCTGATTCATATCCCAATCCTGGTGGGCTTCATAAATCATTTTGATGCTTGCCACCGTCAGTGTAATTGATGAACCATTCACATCCGCAAACAGCTCTTGCATATCATAATGCTCAATTAGAAGCCAGTGCATTCCGAGAAGAGTTTGATCCAGATTCGTTTGAAGACCTCACGTTACCCAAGATTGAGATGATACATAAGGTGGGATATGAATCAATTATATCGGCAAGGCTCCTGACAGTTGAGATTGATTTACTCCCTTCGCGATACAGCGCGCCGGTGCTCTGATGAAAGCCTGGAAAGTTGCATTGGCTCATGAGGAAGCAGCTGACATCGTTGACATGCCGGAGAAAGTTGCGGGCACAAAACGCAAGGCAGTAAGTTGGATCCTTGGTCAGCTGGTCTTATCGCATGCGATAATCTTATAACTCCAGGAGGTTAGTGTAGACGAAGCAGAGATACGGAGCATGTACGAGTCTAGCTCCCTGGGCAAGGTACGATGTTACGTAGCGCTCGATTCTTCGGCAAAACTCATTTTCCCATGTTCTTTATCCTTAGATGCGCGTGGACCAGCTCAAGGTTTGGTTCTATGTTTCACATATCAACGAATACTTACGATACTCCTGAAGGACTTTTTGAGGTCCAAAAGTCAGCCCGTTTCTGGCAAAAAAGCCGAACTAGTTGAGCGAGTTGCCACATGGTTTGACGAACATGCTTGAGCGTTTGCCCATCATTACATTCTCTTGCTTCTTTTCAATTATTTGAAGCCATCAATGATGCTGAGTCTGCCATGGATGATAGATATATGTATATAAGTAAGGCTTTTAACGGGAACACTCTGGGAGTCCTCGACAGGCCGCCGTGCCATATCCCTTCATACAATCTTTCGAAGTAGAATAGTGATATATATGGCAACCATTACAGTAAGTAGTCTGACGAATGATAATGAGTAGACTGGAGCTTCCTACTTCTAATGAACAACTCGCTGGCGGCTCATGCCTAGATCCCGCTAAGGCGCTCAACAGTTTGGTGGACTGATCAGGGTCAAATCAAAGTTGGACTCTGGAACGTGGTCACCCATTGTGGACTACAGTATGTTTGAAGTGTCTTGACTTACGATTAAATACGCGCTTAAGATGGGATGATATCATTCAGGATAGATCATCACAGCTTTCCATCCTTTCAGCTTCAGCAGTAAAGCACAGGCTAGAGATTGCCCTGATGGTGAAATGGTAGCCGACGATAATAACGATATCTTGTACTTGTGTATCATCAGCTCCGACAATGAGCACTTCACTGCCCATGACTTAAAGCCTACAGTGAGTCATCGATCCATGCGAGTGCAATATTATTGTCGGGTTTTCCAGCATGGAGATGTGTAACCTGAAATGACCTCAAGTAAATATATCAATCATACTATCCTCTCAGAGAATTGGTAACCTAACTTGGCATATGAAATTACGAAAGGGTACAAAGTGCATCTGAACGCATTCAGATTCAAGTATTTACTTAATAAATCTCCTGGTCTACCGCATGATTTAAAGGGCTCGAAGAAGTCAAAAAGTCCAGTTGACCAGCAAGCCTGCCAGGCAAAAGCAATTCAATAACAAAAAGACCCAGAAAAGAACCATAGGCAGTCTTTTGGACTGCGTTACCAAAATGCTAGGAATGCAGAGATACTGAGGTGCAAATTGGTAGCAAAGTCATAGTGCTTCCATTTTATGCTCCTTCCTGTAGAAAGAGACTTTCAGCTTGACTCTCATCGTGGCGGTGGCGTCAGTTACTTCCCGGTTACTCAAGTTCGATTTCCTCTATTTGTCATTTTCTTTTACTTAATCTCTTTACTTACTGGTACGATCATCGGCAATCATTGCCATATAGTTTTTCTAAGCCACCGCTGGACTGGCGGTATATTTCAGTTTCTCGATTAGGGAGTCTCTCAGTTCTTTTACAAAGACTGAGGGTATGTACTTATTATCTAACTTAGTTGTTACTATAAGCTCACTCAACCTGTAGCAGGATAACTTACTTCGTACTGGAGACTAAACAGAGTTCTTTTCCAAAGACTGAGGCAGGATAGCTTACTTCGTGCTACACTTCCCTGCTCTTCTCTACTGATATCCGCGACGTGAAACCCATTCTGCATTTATCCCCTCCGTTCTACAGACTTCCAATCCAGAGGCCGGAGAAATAGATCAGATATGTTTTCGGAATCTTACGTAATCCCGAGTCTCCTAAAACCACACGTCCGATGAAGACTCACGACTGGTTCTGTGAGCGAGTAGATAGTGAGGCAGAGAGAAGTTAGATAAGGTATACCAAGTCGTCGGTTGAACGATGATTGACTGATGATCATATGATAGACTCTATATTCGACCGTCTTCTTTGCTTGTAACTCAGGTATAGGCGAGATGACGACTTGACTGACAACAGAGAAAAGTTTAATACCTAAAGAGCTTCATTACGAGTGCAAAGCCCTTGATCTTAGCCAGTAGAGATGAGGAGCGTGAACAAAGACGGGCCAGGGGCGTATGAAATACGTACCTTCAAGTGGCCAAGTATCTCTTTGACCCGGTATCTCTTTGATTCCATTGTCTGCCAGATGCATAAATGAACCTCTTTTGAGGTTCGTCACTCCGTTTTCCTCTTCCAACGTCGACAGTAGTTAATTATGTTTACTAACAAGAAGTCTGGGTATCCTCATTGCCAACCGGGCTTAGAACACACTGACACTGCTTTTAATTTGAAACCTCTCTCTGAGTCGAGCTATGTACGTAGCCATATTCTCCTTTGTTATGATATGACTTCTGATGTTATTGATAGAACGGCAATCGGTCTGCCACTGATATCGCATTCACTATCATACCACCCAGGGACCGCATCTACGGGAGCTTCGATGATGAACAAGCCGACTATGGGGATCTCCAGCAAACTGATGCATCGAATCTCAAAGCTTCGGAGCCCGGCTACTTTCTGCCCTCTGGACTACTCGTAGACAATGAAGCTGAAGAGATAGCTCTCCTTCACAGCCTGGATTTAAAAGCTTCCATTACTTTGCGGCGAACATGCGATGCTGCGTGCTGTCTTCGAGCTCGTGCTTATCAGACCATTGATGACCTTTCACAGGTCAGTCGCACTAGTGCATCACTTGATACTTCTCAGGTACTCACTGAGTCTTCACAGAAAGGTTATTCTAATTATGGACCCGGGGATCTATTCTTGCCCGTGTCATCATCGGCTTGGCCATCTTCAAGTTCATCATCGGATTGTAGCTCGGAGGACTCTGTTTTTTTCCCACCCAGGATTGAGGATTTGGAAAGATCTATCTTTCGTTCACATACTCCAGGCTCAACGACTTCCGAAGCAAGTTTTTCTCTTGATGGTAACAGGAACTCGGCAGGACACCGTCATAATGATGTTCATGAAAGTGGCGCCATCTACTTTCACGGGTCCCCATCTGAGGGCGCCTTGTTGTCAGATGTTAAAGCCTTGAAAACAGGTTCTCTTTTAGGGCCCAGGGAAGACGTCATGGCTTCTTGGGGCATGCCAGGATCCCCGACGTGGATACGCATCATAACCAATGTAAGTCTTTCACGTTTTCATCGCCAACTCTGGTGCTCAATCGCCGCCCTCTTCGATCAGCAACATGGATACGCTAAGACGAGCGTCTATGTGCCCACCAGATGTTACTGCGCAAATATCACTCGGGCAGGACTTGCCTTGGACATCGCGTTTCTTCTCGATCTCTATTTTAAGGTACGACTCATCTCGCTAAGATCTGTACTCCATTTTGGAGAGAGCTGATCATCTATCGTAACATATAGAATGCATCGATTCGCCCAGGTTTTGAAAATTGTTCAAGGCGTCGCCGGAATATTGAAGATATTTATCTGCATTCCTTGCGACGGAATGTGGACGATCCATTCCTGGTCTGGCGAATCTCGGTCTCTCATTCGGCGGTTTCGTGGGCAAAGTATTCATGAAACCAGATGACATAACGGAGTCTCAATATTCGATAATAACAATATATTTTTATTGTACTGACATTCGATATGTACCGCGTCTAAATGATCGCCCAGGCATCATCGAAATTTTCATTCATTGAATATAAGTGAACTGATGGAGTTGGTTCTACATGTTGCTAAGAGGGTGTAGTCTACGAATCGCCCGCGTCGTCAATTATCGTTTCCGCCTCATTCTTCTTCGCCTGATCCGCCTCACCAGTCTGCACCGTCGCATCAGGCTTTTCCAATTCTTCAGTCTTCACCAATTCCTCAGTCTTGCCTGCTTTGTCGTTCTGAACCGGTTCATCCGTCTTGACATCGCAAGCCCCCACATCCACCACGCCTTGGGTCTCCCCAGCCACACCATTCACATCCTTTGCATCAGTCGACCCATTCACTACACCTTTCGTCTCCGAATTCATGGGCTCGCTGATATCAACCAACGGATCAGGAGCGACCTTTCTTTCCTGTTGCCTTTCGACTTGCTTTTGTACCGGAGGGAGTGTCGGGTGGACTGAGAACGTCGTTGTCGTCGCCAAGGGAGTTAGAAGGGCTGTTTGATCCTTTCTTTTCGTCTTCCCCTGAGGTTCCCTTGTTTGCTTTCTCTGAGGCGCTGATGGCCACGGCGTCGTGAGGTCCGTCTGTTTTCCCGTTGGCGTGGCCATTTGGTTCTCCGCCGGTTGACCCGTCGGTGGGATTACTGCCGCTGGCTCCTTCGGGGGTACTGGGGGAGGTGCCTATCGAACAAAGATTGATTAGCAAGTCATGACGTAGCATACTAGAGGTTGTCACCAATCCACCTGTAGGAATTCCGGAGCCTGTACCCGGAGCTGTGCCATTCGCATTGGCGTCATTGTTGACCGGCACGGGAGGCTGAATGTCGAAAAGTAGTCGCACAAGACCGTGCATCTCTTCCTCACGAATACCAGCCGTGGTCGGGCTACGAGAGCCGTCGGCTGAAGGGTTAGAGCGAGCGTACTCTCTCGCCCGTGCTATCATGAGAGTGGTCGCCATTCCGAGCTGCATGCCTTCTGTCAGCGAAAGCGGTTGCTCACGCTCACAAAGCGCTGCGTAGCGAGGGATGAGATAGTTCTTGTCAATGTCATGGTTCTGGTATGTCGCAATACGATCTACATCGGACATGTCGAGCTTCTCGAGTTCACGGACGACGAGGTTCTTGACTTCTGCGAACTGCCATTTGTGAGCGAGTTGCAATATTACTTTCCAGTCGTCAACAGAGGTGGTATACAGCGAGTAACGACTAGGAGGCAGAGTTAGCCTGCATACGCTTCATCCTTCATCGATCGAACCATGGATGACGTACGGATTATAGAATACCCATAAGAACTTCGCAAAGTCGTCCGGACACTCCTCAAGAATGATGGCAGTTCCTTCTGTCGAACCCCTTGCTACCGCTCCAGGCGAGGCTGGGACTTGAAGTTGTCTCTGGAAGAAGGGGCTTTCCCTCTCGAAAAAATATCTATGGACACGAAAGTGGATATGCTCTGCCTGTGAAGATGACTCATCAGAGCTGCCGCAGCAGCGATACCGGGTGATATGACGGAACTTACAAGGAAAAAAAGATCACCTCCGGTAAGGTAATAGGTTTCATGTCTCGATAGAGCACGGAAAGTATCCGAGTTACTGCGATGATGAAGGGCCATGAGAGTTTCACCTTGCTGGCCGAAGGAAGGGAATAACAAAGAAGAGGAGGAGATGTGGGAATATCGATGAAGAAGGTTAGCTCGGGACAGTTTAAATTTTGGGGCCAGGGCGTTGTACACGTGTTAGCGTCATGGCAGGGTAGTGTCTGATGGGAATATATACGTCAATTTGGGGCTGCCCACGATGCCTCGAGGACAACAGCAAGTTTGACCAAAACAACAGTGGTTCTGTTCTCGTGCATGATGTCCGGCTTGGTGCCGTAAATACGTAGAGGGCCTAGTACCCGGTAAAAGGGGTATCGCCTCGGCTAGAACTAGTACGACGCAGCAATTGCGTTAGTCAAGTACGCCACAGTTGACGTGTATCATGCATTTTCGCAAAGGTGTGTCAAATTGAAGAAGCGCGGAGCAGGTCTTGCAAGTTCAGAGCTCCGCTGAATCGGATGGAGGAAGCGAATGGAGGAGCCGAAGAGCTGCTTAGGGTGCCGTCTGGTATATAGTGCTTCGGCATTGCTCGGCTCCACCCTGACCAGGAAGATCCCGAACACAACTGAAGGTAGTAAGTACCCCCGGCATTGTAACTGTTACTTCGTGCAGGGACGCGACCGGGTATCTTTGTTCCCATGCATCCATACTACCCCTAAATCCGTTACTCCGAGTCGCGCCATTTCAATCCCCCACTTTTGTCTTGTACGGTGAAGGAACGAAACCCTGATGGAACTATGCAAGACCACCATCGCGGTGGAGTTGTATTACACGCCAAGAAGGAAGCTGACTAGGTGCCCTCGTCCATGTGCGGATGAGGTGAGGCCATCCGACATCGGCGTTTAGAACGCATGATAAGCAAATCCTTCCCTAAATCTGCTTTTTTTTCACTGTATCTACTGATTATGTATACATCGATATGATCTTCCGCGTGGTGACGTGGACTTGATATCCATCCATGCTCAATGATTTCGGAAAAATTGCTTGTTGACCTTGGGTGTATATTCTCACTCCACTGGTCTGATGAATCCAACAACGTGCTGCGAACGATGTGGGTGTTCTCGTGATACCTACCAATTTCATTTTCATTTTCCACTCGCAAACAACGATTTGATGCAAATCAATCCGGCTCAACAATCACCCCCACGGGACCTATTTGCTACAATGCCTGGGTTGCAAGTTCCTATTGAATACGTGCCAACTGCCATTGTCAATTGACTCTTCAAGCTTGAGGACATTTATGTGTGGACTATATTGCAACAAAAGATAGTTCAACATGATCTAGGTATCACCCGCATTGGACTAGACGGGTAAATCCAAAAATGCGAAACAGTTGGTCGTCGTCGGGTATTGCATCGACGGAGCTTCACGATGTATATATAATCCCTCTCAACGATGATGGGCCCCCGAGCGATCTGTGGTTCTCCAACTACCCCCTTCCCAAGTTTCGAATCTACTGAGTGGATTAAATGGCATCTCTCCTCCTAAAGCTGGTCTTTCTCTTTTCTTTCGCCTCATCACTCGCTGCACCACTCCGCTTCCGACCGCGCGACGCTCCGCCACCTGCCGTGGAACCAGTCCCACTGGAGCTTAGAGCCCAGCAGGATAGCGTTGATTTCGGCCTTGCTACGACGCTTGTTCCGTCTAATAGTACCCTTGAGATACACCAAACGGTTCCCGCGTCTTGCGCGGCGTATCAGTCCGAGTGCACCAGTGGATATCAAGCTGTTAATGTTATGTATGACG
>JABFYK010000109.1:0-30909 GCA_018849495.1 Termitomyces sp. T123_Mx157
ACTGTGGAACTGGCCATTGCTTGACAGTCAAATACAGATCATTCTAGTCCAGACCAGAGTTTCAAACTTTGCTGATGTTGAGAGTTACACGACGGAAAGCAAATCGGAGTTTCCTTCAAATGTTGGTGGTTTGTAACAGCGTTGTCACCTGATATCCACTAATGACAACAACCAGAATGAATTGCTGTATAAAGCAAATGGATGTATTCCATGCTGCACACGCCGACACGGAAAGTCCGATGTTGCCGGGCAAACTAGAATAGCGTTACCATCATGCCGAGTCAAAAGTCCGCGGGTGGTCGATCTTCATCAATGACATCACCCTCACCAGGCCCCTCTTAAGCAAGTTCTTTCTTTGCATGAGACAGCACCTCTCTTTTTCTCACAGGATGACTCTCTTTTATATGTTCGTATACCTTCTTCTTCCCCACTCCTTAGTTCATCCTTCATTAGGCATGGTGTGCCTGTTGGCTACGTTGCTATCCTCCTCGCCCTTGTAGCGTCAATGGGTGGCTTTATTTTCGGCTATGATACAGGACAGATTAGTGATATCCTACTCATGGACGACTTCTTGGTTCGTTTCGCAACATGCAGTACCCCAGGTGTTGCATCCACTTGTCACTTCTCCACTACCCGAGCAGGTCTCATCGTTTCCCTCCTCTCAATTGGGACCCTAGTGGGCGCTTTATTGGGTGCCCCGTATGTTAACATGTTGTTCAATTGATACAATGCTCTTCTCATACACCTCTACAACAGTATCGCAGATTATCTCGGCAGAAGATACGCCATGGTCGTCGAGTGTATCCTGTTCATTGTCGGTGTCATCATCCAGATCACCGCCACTAACGTCTGGCAGCAGTTTGCAATGGGTCGCTGGGTCAGTGGACTAGGTGTCGGTGCACTTTCTGCTGCAGTTCCAATGGTTTGTCCAGTTACTCGCTTTCTTTCTCTTCGTTTTAATCAAATATGTCTAGTATCAAGCTGAAACGGCCCCTGCGAGATTACGTGGTACTCTTACCGCCACGTATCAGCTTTTTATCACTTTTGGAATTTTCGTAGCATGTATGTTTCTTCCTCTGTATATCCATCAGACTATACATTGACTCCACTTAAATAGACTGTATTTCCATTGGTACACGACATATGCCTGGCGCTGGGTCTTGGCGTACTGTGGTTGGCATTGGTTTCATCTGGCCCTTCATTCTCATGTGCGGCATTATATTCATGCCCGAATCACCCCGGTAAGTTGTCATGTCTGAGAGAAAACAGGGTAAGAGATTTATCAGTATCATATCCAGTTGGCTCGCCTCCCGTGGCCGCCTTGAGGAAGCTCGCCACTCTCTTGCCCGTTCGCACGGTATACCACGCGACCAGGAAAATTTAGATCCTTTTCTAAACGCCAAGGTGAAGGAAGTTTCCAACAGTCTCGAGCACGAGCGACGTATTCGAGCTGGATGGATAGACTGTTTTAGTCCCAAGCACAAGACATTATACCGCACTCTCCTTGGTAGGCAATGTTACGTGCATATAATGCCTTATGGTGTCAATCATGCGTCAATCAAGGAATGACACTCCAGAGTTTCCAGCAACTCACTGGCGCTAACTACTTCTTCTATTATGGTGCGACCGTCTTCCAATCTGTGGGTATTGAGGATTCTTTCATTACCCAAATAATTCTTGGAGCCGTCAATTTCGGTTGTACATTCGGCGGTTTGTATGTCATGCAACGGGTACGCACTTCCTGATCACACTCCAGAAACCAATTGAAGCCGGCTTCACCAGTTTGGACGGAGGCTACCTTTGATTATTGGAGGAATATGGCAATCCTTCTGGCTCTTCGTGTTTGCGGCAGCCGGAACAGTGAAGATTCCTCAAAGTATTCCAGGCATTGGAAAATGTAAACCTTCTCCCTAGTTTGTCGTTTGATATGTACTCAATAATCCTCTCAGTGATGATTGTGAGTGCATGCATGTTCATCTTCGGCTTCTCCACGACTTGGGCTCCGTACGTTTTTCCCCGCCATTTCATTCTTCAACTTGTTGATCTTACGTTTACAAGTGGTATCTGGATCCTCATTGGTGAGACCTTCCCCACACGTACACGTGCAAAGCAGGGGGCTCTGTCTACTGCGAGCAATTGGCTTTGGAACTTCCTTATTGCCTTCTTTACCCCATTTATCGTCTTTGCCATCGACTTCCGTTACGGCTTCGTCTTCGCAGGCTGGTACTATTCCTTTTCCTCTTAGCCTATTGGCTAACGTTTTCGCTGATAGCATGTAATCTCGTTGGCGCCGTCATCGTTTTCTTCTTCCTATACGAATCCAGCGACCTCTCCCTCGAGAGCGTTGACCTCGTATATCCTCCGCCCCTGTTGAACTCGTTTTCTTTGCTCACTCTTGGCCTTACAGATGTACAACGACCCGAAGTGCAGGCCTTGGACATCACGCCAATGGGCGCCTCCCGGATACCACTCCCGCTACGACCTCGCCCAGCAAGACAAAGAAGCCGGAGCGAACAAAGTTGTAGAATCTAGCGGCGCAGACGAAAGCCATATTGAGAAAGATGGATATAGTGATGCAAATGGGGTCGGCACACCTGCGACTTCGACTGCCTTCAGCTCCGAGAGCGAGCATCAGGTTCTTCAACTGGGCAGGGTATAGGGGTCATTTCTCGGTGTAATTTTCCGTGAATTCATCTCTCTCAGTTACTGTAATTGAGCGTAACACGGCAGGGCAAAATTTCAAGTCCAGATATTCTCCAGTATATTTGTACGAGTATATTGGTCATTTACGTAGCCCCAGTTTTAAATGATATAATCCGTTATACGATACGTTCCTTGCTACTTTCCTTCAATTTATGAACACCAGGTGCAAAATGAAATACGACATCTAACCAAGTCATTCAGACAGCGGCATCCACTGCTGGTGCTCAAATCTGTTTCCAAGAGAAAAAGGATTGAAGAAATATGTCATAACATTTTTTGGCCACTTTTTATCATGAAAAAAAAACATCTCTCATTGTCTAAAGCCTTTCTCTAAGAAAAATAGACCTATTAAAAATGGAATAACACACTTTTTCCCATTATTTCTCAGAGAAATGATTTTTGGCTGCCAGCAGTGATCTTCCGCGCTGTTATATTGTATTATTGGAATTATTATAAATCCACTTGGATTCTCGTTGGCAGCACAGCGTCCTAGCATGTTTTGCATATAAATGTCTTGTTACTTCGGATTTCTCTTGTCAAGGTTCTGAGTTTTCGTTTTCTTCCTTGTCGAGGACCCTGAACTTCAACCCTCACTTGATTCGCCGACTCGGTTGGATGTGCATCACATGGAATAAAGGGATCCAGAAACTCTAAAGTTGGTAACTTTAAGTTAAGTGAGAAAATGATCACATGTGATATGTGTGTTCACTGATGCCAGATAGAGACCATTCCTTTGATTTCCCTTCATCTGGAAATCCTTCATGAAGTTGAACAGACAGTGCAATCCTACACGCCTGCCTTCCACCTTGATCTGTTGAAGACCTGCACTTTCCTAAAATGGAAGTCGGAATGCCTGCCTTATGCGGCATGCCTGAGCACTTCATATCTTCTCAAAGCTTTGAGCGGGCTGTTCCAACTACTGGCGATTTTTAAATTTCTCCTGGTGCGTGAGCCATTCGGAAAGCGGCCTTTCACTACGGACGGCAGTCATGCCACCAGTTGCTCAACAACACATCCTCAGGACAAGAAATCGAAAACGTATCGAGAGAGTATACGATTGAGTTGACCCAGCTTTAGACTTGATAGAAAGACAAGTAGTTGTACAAAGGACAGAGATTGTACGTACAGGCATATATTCCCGGCTGGAACACTCGATAGCCACACTCAACTTGTGCATCATTCGACCTTGCGCAACATCGTATGGGCTCGAGTGGGTTCATCGGAACGTTCACCAATGGCGATCCGGAAAAGGCAAAACGGTAGACTAGAAAGGCATACAGAACATGTTTGTTTGACTGAACCAAGGCAAATAGATGTCGCGACAAACACCTGAAAATGCTCGAGCTCAGATCTACACACGATCACGGGCAACCAACTCAATCTTCATCCCTCCTCGGCAAACACCTTCAGTCG
Source organism: Termitomyces sp. T123_Mx157 (assembly GCA_018849495.1). Classification (NCBI taxonomy): domain Eukaryota; kingdom Fungi; phylum Basidiomycota; class Agaricomycetes; order Agaricales; family Lyophyllaceae; genus Termitomyces; species Termitomyces sp. T123_Mx157. Next base: position 4,117 of record JABFYK010000109.1, read on the forward strand.
TGCAAGGTACACCATTTCCTCAAGCCCAAAAACAGCCGACACACTCGTCTTAAATCTCATCTTCTCCATCTTCGTTACAATGGTACCCGCCCGGCGCGCGGATGCCGTGTTCGCGACTATACAAAAGTCTAACTCAATGGCGCCGATATAAGTGAACTCCCTGAGGAAGGGTAAGAGGGGCATTGTATGCTGTGGCCCAAGCATCGGCTGGTTGAGGTTCATCACACGGATAGTGTCCTTCGTGATGCTTTGCAAGTCAATGAGGTGAAGTGCTATGAGTGATGGGACCTCTCAGAGGCAGTCCCAGAGTTGCCATTCCGAGATACGATAGCGTTCAGCGTTAGGCGCTCAAGTGTGCAGCTAGAACGTATAATGAGAGAAATGAGACTCCAGTGAGGGAAAGTGTTTCCTTGACATGTAACGAAAGGTCGAAGGTACTGGGTACGAGGAGGGCATCAAGGAGCTCGGAGATGGGGGTATGAGTGAAACTCATAATCTCAAGATATTGCAAGTTGGGGGCTATGACTGGGCTGGGGTCAAGGGCGTCTGAACGCGTGATGTTTTCGAATATACAGTATGTGAGGCTACGCGCAATGCTGAAGACCTCAAGACACTGCTGAATAGTCGTTGGGTTTAAACAAAGACGCGTGATATTGTTCCACGGGAGCTCAAAGGACTTTCTCAGGGAGCCGAATAGATGGACGTTTTGTAACAAAGGTGCCCCGATAGATATATCCAAAGGGGTGTAAAAGTGCTTGACTTCGATCGCGACAAAGGAAAACATGGAAAGATTGATAGGACTGAGATTGGACATGTATAATTCGGCCGAACAAAAGAGGGGACATCGAAATCGACGGTGCGCCAGCGCTGTGAACAGCGGGCGACGGCATCCATTATGTGTGTGACATCGCACATATTTATGTCTGGGCTCCTCGACCGGATCTTGAGGTCAATAGAAAGCGGTAGATTCGCAGACCGCGCTATCCACTCCTCTAGGAGCTGTGCATGGACATCTCTTGGATACGTCGAGCAGAGATATATGTTGGTCCAGAGCCATGGCATTGACCAAGCAAGATGACGCCAGGCTAAGCATACTTGACCGAGAAGAAGGGGCGAGTCAGACCCAGTGGGAAGCAAGCACATGGTGAAGATCTCTGAACAGAGTTCGATAGGCAAAGAGAGCATCGGAGAGAACCGACGATTGATGTCACGCTTGAGAGGGACGTGCCTCTGGACTAGTTTCGATAGGAGAGTTTCAACGCGGAGAATTTCCGCCTCGAGCTCTACTAGCTGATGGCTCGGGTCACCTAAGAGAGAAAGATGCACAGACATGGTAGGTGTCGTGAGCAAGCACAGAATACATACGGTTATACTTATGGCGTCCCTTTTGAGAATGAGCCGGCCGTGGGTTCGAAACGTTAAAACTCCGCTCCGGACAATAAAGGGGAGAGTCATTGTCGAGGAGCATAGTTGCCTTCGTCCACCATCTATAAGACCTAGTAACCATGCTAGACGACGACATTGAGTACATTGGCACAAGCCTACCTTTCAATGATCAGATTGTTACTGGTATGCCTCTAGGTAGCATGACTAGCCCCGCGCTTATCAATCTATATCATTAGGTCTCATTCTTCGGGTCGATAAGTCTGCAGACGACCCTGCTTGTACTCTGATCTTTCGGCGTGCTATTTCCAACGTAGTTCACATTGGTCGCCGCCCATCTAATCAGAGCAGTATCCAGCTGGGCAAAGATTCTGCTATGTTCCGTTGTGCGGTTGTAAGTCGTAAGCACGCAAAGATCACATTCTCAGACAGTGGTCATGTATGTCTTGTTTCTTTGCTACAAGTATTCTTGCTTATATTGCGTAGGTTTATCTAATCGACATGAGCTCGCACCATGGCACTCATGTCCGTAAGCTCAACGAAGCCGTCTCCAGGATGCTCAAGCCAGAAACTCCTACTCAGCTTTCAGATGGAGATATCATCACTCTCGGCAAGTCAGTCGGACGCCACAACGAATACGTTCGTCCTATTGTTGCCCGTGCAGAGCTTATATACGGTCCACGGGAGCCCACTTTCAAACCAGTCACCGCAGTGAAACAGATCACCCATGTTGATTTAACCGATTCGCCTGCGTCTAAATCTCACTCTGGGCGATATGGCATCTACTCTCAGGCGTCGTCCTCGTCAGATAACATCTCGTCGTCTATATCTGAAGATTCTGATGTTGAAGAAATTTCCTCATCAATTCTTGCATCTGGCCCCAATGCTCTCCCTCTTCAACCGCGTCCACCCCGCAAACTTGAGTCAGAGCCTTCCCACTTGGGCCGTGCCATCGAAGCCCTTAAGAGGTTCTTGCCACCTGCTCACGGCCCTAGTACTGCACAAATCCCATTGCCACAGATTCGACCTGTGGTCTACACTCCCTCTCCTGGTCGTGAACAACCTCCGAATTTCTTATTTGGTATCGATAACCCGTACCAACCATTGTGTGGTCCCCGCTCACCAGATTGGCCTCGTTCTCCCCGTTGGTCCCCCCCGCCTGTCGAAAGAAACAGGTTACCATCTCCTCTCCTCGACTTCCCCTATTGTGAACCCACTCATGTAACAAGACAAGACGAACTTCGTCTCAAGGATCCATCTCGATCACATTCTCCCATGGACCTCGGCAGCCCCTCACCCCTCGTTCCTCTGCACAGTCTCGATACCGACTGCTCTGCTCAGGAAGAACCGAGCGTTATTGGAGCGTGGCCGGCTTCATGCTCCCCATCTTTCCAGCCTTCCTCTCCAGCACCAAAGGAGTTATCCCTCAATGTGTCAGAGACACCTCCAAAATCTCCCCCGCCGCTGATGCAGAAAGCCATGAGCCTTGATTCTATCTGCTCTGAGCCACTCCCTCAGGACAATGACAACACTGAATCCTCTGTGCCTATAGAAGAACTTGACGCTTATGAAGATTCGTTCAGTACCACTGCCAATGATAAATCCGATGACCTCCATTTCGAGGACGACTCCCAAATCAAAACGTTGCAATTGTCCATTAAAAAGCTCGAAGTACACGTGCCACCTCCATGGCCTCATGCAATAACGCTCACACTTATATTCAGGACGAAGTATCCAAACTCCAAACCTACCGACATAAATACAAAGCTCGCTTTAACAACAATGTTCACCTTATTTCTGACAGACTGTCCAACCTTGATGAACGCGTCTTTGACGTGCATGCGCAGTACATGATGCTTGTTGACCGTGTCGACTCTGCGGTCGACGTTGATATCCCTGATCTTCAAGTTCAATTAGATATCCTTCGCGAAGAGATTGAGGCTTACTCTACTCACGCCTCTACCAACTCTGACACACCCACTGAGCCTTTACACAGACGTGCTGATGTAGAAGATAGCATTTCTGTGCTTCATTCTCTTGTCGCCGGTATGTCTGCTTAGAGGGGCTTTTTTTTCCCTAACTAACTTCTGACAGATATGCGCGCTCTGCACGAACGCACGGTGGAGCAAATGGATACGGAGCTCCGCCTTGTGCGCGAAGCGCGCGACGCAGCACTTGCTCATATCGCCACGCACGTTGATGCGCAGGCGCAGGTACGTATACCCATTGACCGCCGTGCGGAACGGCATTCTGAATGCCCGTAGAACATCTATTCATCCTCCGTCTCTATGTGCCCATCGCTGAAGCGGAAACGTTCCGATCATGATGTCGATTGTGCGGTGGGCGCCGACAACAACAATATCAATGGGGATAGTGGTATTACAGCAGATACCGTGGTTCCTTCCCCTGTTTCTGCCTCCATCGCTCTATGTTGTCAACATCACAGTCATGATCTCCCTATGCCTTCCTCAAAACGTGCCCGGAAGATCGCCGCTGTCGCAGTGCAGACAGCTACCGCTGTGACGGTCGGTGCCATTGCGACATGGTCTGCGCTGGCGTTCAGTTGAATGTGTATGAGACGTGTGACATATATTAAGTTGAAAGGATCCATTGCCTCAAGGTCGCATATTTTGGTGGACCTTTCATTCTTCTGGTTGCAATCGTATTTCAATGTAGGTTCTGCTTCTGTTGTATAACTATGGTAATGTATGTAGGCCAATGCATATGCTACAATCCAATAACGAGCTCAAGAGCTCGTGCATGGGTCGTAGGATTTTCATCCAAAGCCGATTCCAAATTCGATAGAATGATATATAGTTAATTTGAACAAGACAAATAGTAACGCAAACAAAGAACAAGGTTGCTCTATGATAACGATAACGATACACCATACCTCTTCTTCACATCCCTCGTTAGTGCCCTCAGCATTGCCACTGTCACAATACCATGCGTTGAACTTGCTTCGGACTGAGCCAGGGATACGTTTGATACAGAAGATGAAGGTGGGAGGTTCCTATTCAGACTCAGATCTTCGTGCTCCGAATCGACAGGCGACAAAAGCCGCCTTCGCTTCGACGAGCTGCAGAACAATCATTCAGTACTACATAATCGTCAAGGAGGGTGACAAAACCCAACCTTATAGACTCGGCTTCCGTGTCAACCTCAAAGCTCCTACGCCTAGGTGAATGTCGCGTACTTGATTGCAATGTCCTACCCAAATGCGCCTTGAGAGGCTCATACGCCGCATTTTGCGTTTCTAAAGCAGCCGTGACTTCGTTTATCGGTAGATAGAACTCCTTGCAAGAATCTATCTTGAGGATAGCCTCGATCTGAGATTGCGCGAAATCCCAGAGCTGCGCAATGAACTCTCGGCTTGGAAAATCTAGCAAGACCATAAGAATCCGGAAGTATGAGACTAAAGGCCGACTAACCCTTACTAATGTTCCTGTGCGACTGGAGATTGAGTATTATGGTGTCCGCACTTGAGCCTACTGTCGAGAACCAAAGTATGATTCGATCATACGCGGAACTTTGATGAAAAAGTGAAAAAGTTACTCTAAGAATTTCAAAGTCGACATACTCATTGTCCGTAACCGGACTGTTAAAGGCCGGAAAGATGTCGTAAGCCATCTGTTCCGAGATAAGCGAGACAACAGAATGGGCTACGATATTAATTAATGAGATAGCAGCCTTGACCATTTGACCGAACATGTGCCAGTCAACTGAACAACGTTAGTAAGCATCCAAGTCAAGCAACATTCAGCCCTCACAGCCGTTGGCATTGGCAGCACATGTTTCTATCCATTCGAATATGAAGGAAGTGAATGATGGCTCGAAAAGTTTGAAAATCCCTTGGGACAAACAGATAAGATATGTAACGTTCGGCGCAGAGTAAAAGATTACACAACATACCATGAATAGTTAACACTTCGTAAAATTTGCCTTGGATATCCAACGATAAGGAGTTAAGGATTTTGTCGAGTCTTCCGTCCAAATCTTTGGTCTTAGATGTGATCGGGAACGTGCGATAGCCTTCGATGGTCTCACTCTCTATCAGTTTTTTTACCTTGTAAGATGTGAATTGAAAATTTTGTAAACAGATATGTCAAGTCAACTGACCATGTCAGTGAAGTCGGTTGCAGTTGTGTTTTGATCCTCTTCTGTCCAAGAGATGGTCAAGAGAGATGGCAAAAATCGGCGCTTGGGAGGAAAGGCCTGAATGAGATCTCGAAGTCGAGAGCAATCATCCAAGATACGGTACTTCCTAGTAGAATTCGTCAATGGCTAACCCTTGAACTGGTACGGGACTATCACCTTTCCAATTCGTCTGCAACTCCTTCCACCGGCGTGCGTTCGAATATGATAAGCCCAGGCGAATCAGAAGTTGTCATCTGTGTTAAGGGTATTGAGAAGACCGCTTCCGACACCCAATCGCCAGACACCGGGACATTGAATTTACGTTCCAGCCAGATGGCCGTGGCATCGCTATCAGAATTCAGGGAAAGCCATATGCGCCATGACGGATGTGGAAGAGCGCCATTGAGCTTCGACTGAATGTGACCGGTGATGACTTCGAGGAACGAGCCTTTGGCCCAACGACGTTCATGCTCTTCGTGATTCTGGAGATGAGAAGGAAATAATATAATGATGAGCGTGACAATTCTTCCACGTTGAAGAGAGTTGTAGACAAGGCGACTAGAAGGGGAATGGAATAGCTATGCACCTCTTTGAATCGTTGAGCAAGTTCTTCATCATTTCGCGGCGGATGGAATTCGCTGGAGACTCGCCGTCGGACCCGTTTATTGGAAGAATCGATGGGCATGCCAAAATCAGCAGAAATTCTACGTTTCTTCTGTACATGTACGGGTGACTGTCTCCGATACTTGATCTTTTGTTTGTAGGCATCGCTTTGTCGACAGGCCTCTATCCATGCAACACGCTCGAGAAGATGCTGATGCCAGCGTCGTAAACATGTCTTGACAACTAAAGACTTCCGAGCGAAAAGAATAGATCTGTTTTCCGAGTCTTGTTCATCAACTTCCGTTTTGGTAGGTGACTTGCCTTTTCCGTTCAGAAGACCAGTAAGCTGGTCCGAATTGGCCTTTGATGAAGGCTTGCGACTGAAGGGTAATTCAGATGGACTTAATGTCGTCGGGGAGGGCACGATCAATGGGCTCAGGATTTCCTGGTTCGAGACTGACATTGGCGTGGCCACGTTGACTTTGATGAAGTTGAGGATGTTTTTGGATGGTGGGCCGAGAGTTGGTGTAGGAGGAAGAGAGATTGGCTGTGGTCTTGGAGGTGGAGGTGGTACAATTGGGGTAGCAAGTGGGCGGCCGAAAGGAACTGTAGAAGTCTTTGTATCGATCTTTGACAAGATCGGTACATTAGGAGAAGTTCGTCTCGTAGATACTTGTGGGTTTGAGACAATTGAGGATGATGAGAGAGAGGAAGAGGATGGGGTGGAAGATAGGATGGGTGGGGTGGATACAGGAACCGTGTTGTCGATTGGAGGTAACGGACTTGGGCTGGGGGTCGGAGATTTTTGGAAAAAGGTTTCGTCGAAAGAAGTCGAAGGGTTTGACTGGAGCGGGATTTTAGGAGTGAATGGTGCTGCCAATGGGTCAAGGGACAAATGATTCGTCGCTTCCTTCGAGATCGAGGAAAGGACATTGGCAGGTGTAGGAGGAGTTATGTTAAAGATGCTGGGTGCACCTAACACCGGCTCACGAAGCACGGCGTTAGATGACAAGGGTGAGAGGTCCCTCGCCATTAGAGGAGTTGAAGTTGTCGCGGAAGTCTTTGACCGCCCATCGAACACAAGCACACTTTTCGTTGGGGCGGACGTTGGTGTAGCGGTGGTAGGTAAAGTAGGCGTGAGACTCGGCCCAGGAAAGGAGAGATTACCAGTCCCAAAGACATTGGTAATAGGTGCGGTGGCAGAGGCCATTACCTGGGATGAGGGTGTTAGTTTGTCGAAGACTGATGTCACAGGTACATCAAACACGGAAGTTGTGGATGACGGGAACGTCAGATCTCCGAAAGGGTTCGGTGTGGTTGTGATTGATGAGAAGGCAGATGTAGCTGGTAGTGGAGGTGGAGGTTGGAACGTCGTAGATAGACCAGAGGGATATGAGCCTAAGGCATTGGCATGTAGGACCTGAGATGATTTCTTTGCCTCTGTTCCATCTTCTGTCAGAACAAGTTCATCTTCGATCTCTTCTTGCTCTTCGTCTACCTCGTGCTCAAGCTCTTGAGGATCGTGCATAAAAGGAGCGACTCCATCAATGATATCCGAGATAGTCAAATGTCCTCGAATGGCATCAATGTCATCAATGGCATCTTTCCCAAAATGGCGTTCCAAAATGCATGCAACCAAGTAAATCATGACGAGACTTCCTTGTTTGCGAAGGACACTAGCGAGTTCGCCAAATATTTGCATACCTTCGACGTCGACCTTTAAGACAGAGGTCTTGTCAATGGGCACACTTTTTCTTTGGACGTGAGAACGAAACTCTGTCGTCAATTTAAAAACTGGATGCGAGCTGATGTGTTCCGGAATCTCTTCATGGCGTTCTTTCTGGTCGCGTATGTGGATGAGACGATGATAGACCCGCATTTCTAACTCTGTTGGGGATTCATAACGACCTCGTTGGTCCTCGTAGAATTCTTTGAGACTTTGCAGTGCTATGGATCAGAATTAAATGTATATTTGTTCAAAAGAAAATAGCAACAGACTATTCATCAGTTGTTGTTCCTCTAGGGCAATAGAAAATTTTGGCGTGTCTCGCTCAAGGTGTAAAGCCAATATATGAAAACGAGCACAGCGATCATGGCACACTATAGCTTCCGAGCCGTAGCTGTGTTGCATAGTGAAATCGTTACGAACGGCTCTTGAGCGGTCACGGATGAAATCGTAGGTCGCAGAAAATCCTTCTCGTTGAAGTAACTCATGGAAGAGATAATCAAGCGTTTTCTAAGGACTGTTAAAGGAGAAGGTAAACAAGAAAGAGCTTCGCACAATCAGGACGCGCGGAGGACGCAAGTCGGAGGGCAAGGTCTTGTCACCTGCAGCACGTTCATACATTTTGACAGCGCGTTGGTGATTAACTCGCTTTGTGCCAGGTATCTAAAACACATATCAAAGCAGATTTCGTTGGGTAGAACGATATATCTACATACCGTTTCCCACTGAAAAAGATTGTTTTCTCTTTCTCGCCTGTAACGTTCAAAGCGGGGACACATATCCATACAAGTTCCAACCACGGTAATTGCATCTTCCAACCTCTTGGGAACAGCTGGATCGTCCATTTTCCCTTCAATTATCGCTTTCTTTCTTTCGGCCTCGCGGGCTTTAACTAGCTAGTGGCAAGTTTCAAGTTTGGATATGTTACAAAGAACAGAAATACACACCGAGCGCCAAAACTCCTCTCTCTCCTCTGCTGTCTCTAAGACTGGCTCTTCTGGCTCCTCAAACCCCCCAACATCTTGATGATACTCAGGTTCGTCCAGAACAGGATGTTCCGACTCCAAATTGACATGGATTGGCGAAGGCACAGGAGTCACGCGAAGAGATACATTCGAGAATTTGCCTCGACCGCGAGATGCACCTCTTCCTCGATAGCTACCTCTGTGGCCGCCACGCTCCCACCTTTCACCATCACTAGGATGTGGGGTGCTGCTTCCACTGCGTTGACCATTCTCGATGGATACCCACTGACGGTTCCGTGAATGAGGTTGCAAGACTCCTCTTCCTCGACTGCGAGCATGGGACACTGAGTCCATAACAAGGCACAAGAGCTGAGAGCGAACGCTGGGACCCTCGGAAAGGTGGACTGTTATTCAACGTGACATGAAATAAACAATTGCCAATTGTGTACCAAACAAAACTCGTAACATCTTCTTCTCTAACCGCTTCGGATTACATACCATGTATGGAGTCAGATGTCTGTGGAATCTGTGCAATTGTTTGTTGCAACGTGCTCACGGGTATCTACTTTGACTTTATGTCAACTCGTACGTCAACTCGGGTGGTCAATAACTGCAATTTATCTCGAACAGGTCATTATTGCACGGAAGACATGAAAATGACGACGCTGTGGAACGGCAGGCTTCAATACCAACTGCACAGGCGCCACAAGTACAACCACCGATGCTGGCCCAACCACCAGTGTCCCTACTTATGTGTACGTTACACCTATGTTTGACGAGTTGCTCGTGTTGACGAATCTCAGAAAACGTATCACCCTTTACGTTGTAACTACATCAACAGTCACATTTTTTGGCACGACAGATCCGAATAGGCGGATAGCGAGTACACTAATGACAATTTTTCCAACACAGGTCTCGCTAGAGTTCTCCAAATGAGATGATTTCGCGATCCAATCAATCTATTACGAACTTCGTCTGTTGCAACCCAGATATTCTTTGCTGACTATCATTCTTCTCGCTTCATCTAGGGCCTTCCATCTTCGATCTCGCCATCTGCCATTATTAGGCTAGGAATCCAATTGATCCCGGATTCGGAGACACTTGTGGTCGGCGCATCCAGAGCTCGCCGAGATGTTCCACCGTGGGAGTTGTATGTGGTGAAGCGCCTTCTGTAATACCAGCAGCCTTTTGGTTTTTTAGAATGGATCTATCTTGAGGCGGCGACATCCCAGATATGGAAGTATACATTGGATCGGCCACACTGATCGCCATTAGAATGTCCTGGGCGAATTTCTTGAGAAGTATGATAAACGCGGACAGCCCGAGCCTTAGGGCAATCTGTATAACCCGAGGATTTCTCACTATGGAATACAAAGTGCAGTGGAGTGGTAAACTGCAATTTATCGTCTAATGGAAATCCCAGCTAATTATCTCCTTGACTTGATAAATGTAATTTCCTTTTCACAAGCGTCTAACGTGCACAGTCATACCCGGTCATTAATATTATAGTAACGTCGAACTTGTTCATCATGAGTCTGTTCGGCCAAAGAAGTCAGAAACAGACCTGAGACGATCCTCTTACGAGACTGGTGCGTTTTAAGGGTGGCCGAGGACAAATTTTGAATCACCTGGCTTGTTCAATTTGCTACGTGGCTAACACCGACTCGGATAAACTCAAAGATGACCAAACCTATTCTGGTGGATATTCGGGATGAATCACTCAGGTGACCTCAGAGAATAATGACAAGAGTTTCAACAAGGGAAAAGTATTGTAAAGTTATAATTATGCTCACTAACGACTGGCTGCTACGTGGAGTGTGAAAGAATATGTACTCAATAGCGCATGAGGTTTTGACCACTGCGCCTGGCAGAAAGAAGACTGATGTTCAAGTCGTAGGTAAGTAGGTAGTCAATTTCATTCACAAGTCCTTGTGTTCAGCATGTTCGCCACATTTTGACGTAGTCACTGTTGGGCGGTAAAATCATCAGCAAGCATCGAACGTAGCCATCCAGACCACAGGTCCGATGGAGCAAAGTACGCACACAACTAAGGCACGGTCTTCGACACTCGTGGGCCAAGTGGGTAGCCACTGATTTTTATTCCTCCAAAAGTCCGCCATCGCATCTAGAAGTGTTCGGAAAAGAAATTCAACACAGGCCGGAGACAATGACTCACTCTGCGAGCCGTCCAACCAAGGCTTATTTCCAACACGATCAGGGAACCATCCATTTGTTCCACCAACAGCCACGTTCAAGATGAGATAGAACGCTAAATATCTGAATGATCAGCATTCTCGACAGAATATTAGACGCCATGTGCCTACACTCATCGAAAGGAGCAGCCGTTGTTCCGTTAACCCACGGATTATTCAATATGATCGCTTCAGAGCCATTCTGGACGACAGGGGGAAAGTCTCCACGCTCCCAAAAGCTCTGCTTGTTGAGGTTAAGTACAGGCATCATATGATGCAAGCGAGTATCAACGTAGATTCGCCTGAATACACTAAGATTTCCATTAAGAGTGAGTTTAATGAACTCACATGAACTCTTCGGTCCACTCGAGGACATAAGTATGGAAATCGGTGTCGTATGAGCCACGCCTCAGATTCCACGCACCATAGGTCTTGGCTACTCCATTGAGCCAGGTCAAGGGACCCCAGTTAAGTGATGCCCTAACCCAATTGGTGCCCCTATACAACGCATAAGTATATAGAAATCGAGAAGAACAAAAGCATACTGTCTCGGATAGCTGGGGCCATTTCCACGCGCTTCCATGATATCAATCTCACCTAGGAGGGAGATAACGAGCAACATCTTAAAACGCCACTAAACATAGAAAGGAATTGAGTCGAACTTACCGCTTATGGGCCAACTACCATATGTATTATCAACAGGAAGCATCCAAATAGCAGGCCACAGCTGGGGACATGGGATAAGAGATAAATCTCACCGCACGCGACATCCCATCACTTCTACTCACCCAGTCTCTGGACAGAAAGTTAGGAAACAAATTCATTCGTATTGCTTTCACAATACATACCCTCGAGGAATCTTGGCTCGAACTTCTACCTTTCCGAATTTAATGCTAGCACTCCTTCGTGTACTGATTCTTGCGCTCTGGACGGGATTGATGATGGTACCAGCGGTTGCATTACTGACGGCAGAGCAAGCTTTGGTGTACGCCCCAACATCGAAGTCGGTACCTGAGACAACGTTGCTAGTAGTTGTCGTTACGCCATGCGAAGAGTCGGTGTATTCCACTCCCTTCGTGATGTTATAGGTACATCCGGTGATGTTGTAGATGTGACCATCCACAACGGCAGCTTCGCCAAGGTTATCCGAAGTGAGAGTGGGTGCGATGTAAAGGTGGCCGTTCTTGACAAAAGAATTGTTACTCGACGAAGTGGTCATTTCAAACTCTCCATTCCTACAGAAGAAATCAGGCTGAATCAAGCTTGGATTGAGGGACCAGCGCATACCCAAATCCGCTCATGTCGACCTCTCGGAAGAAAGTACCGTTATCGCCAAAAACGCCCTCTTCCGAATTGAATTCCTCATCAAGGACAAGACAAAGATTTTCCTTGATTAACGGAACATTTTTCCATCCATAATAGCAACGGATAGCGCCGCATGCAACCCCGATCAACATAACACCATAGGTGATGAAATAGGCAACACGACTGTAAGGATCGCGCTCTTTGAGCCAAGGTTTCTCAAGAGTCTCCTTAGAGGACAGCATCGTAGATTTATGACGCGTGGGCTTAACCTTCGCCATGGGTGATGTACTCGCCATAGTAAGCGGCCGTGGGGGAGGAGAAGTAAATGCTTCCCTCAGGCGAGTCGTCGATTCACGATTAGACTGGATGTCGGCAGTGCTGGGGCGGCTACTAAAATTGCCTGAGGAGCGCCCCAGGTCCGCTACACTGTTGGCACGGGATGTTACACCACTCCTGGTGTCGGGAAAAGGGAAGTGTGAGCTTGAGCTGTTCCGCACATGGTGACCAGGCGATTCCATCGCGCTAGAACTAAAGCTGAAAGTGCTCCCAGGAGTCGAAAACGGATTAGCTGTGTTTCCAAACGTGTTGCCGGGAGTTATTGGAGGCGTTTCGACGTAAGAAACAGCAGTGGACATCGTTGGAGAGTGCGATTGAGGTTGCCGATCAGATTCAGCATCGCTGGATCCTTGCAAAAAGAATCGTGTTTGAGGAGGAGTGAGCCTTGCTGAGTCGTCCTGGGCTTGGTTTGAGGCCGGCTTCGACATGTGGCACAAAACGAGGGGCAAACAAGAGTTGCAAACAAGGAGCCTGATGAACAGACGGTACGCAACAGGGTTATAACGGCTTCCAAAGGGTGTCCAATTGGACACGTTTGTCCAACAAATGTGTACCTGGCTCGATTACTTGAGGCGGGTCTGAAAACCGGCAGAATCCATCTCGGGCTCTTCTGCTCCATCTGTTTCCTTCTTGATCAAAGCCAAGCCTTGTCGAGGTTTCGTGGTTGTCGGGTGATTTTAGGTACCGTACTTATACCTACCCCCTTTGAGCTGCCAGATATGGACGGACCGTTTTTCGGGATCTGTTGGGTTTAGCCGGACAACTTATTGATCTCGGTCGGACTGGTCAATAGTTGAATTACATACGACGTGATACCCTCGTGTCGATCATTCATATCGGGCCTTCAGATAGAACTCTCCGTATCAGCTTGTAGATTAGCTCCCTGAGGCCTCGGCCACTTCAGAGTTCGTGGCGCCGCTTTGAGCCGCTGTGAGGAAAAAGTCATGATAGCACGCCGCTGATAACGGAGAATGAACCCCTAGGTCCAGGGGATTTAGGCCACGAGTTGATGTATACATATCTGTCAGTGTTACTTCCTTATAATTATATAACGTCGTACTATCGAAAGGATTAATTAAGGTGTACAGTGTAGACAATCAGTCAATTCAGAGCTACTAAATTTGTCGCGTTTGATAGTCCAGGCAGCCTGAGATGATAGATTGGGATACTCTGGAATAAGCAAAAGCAAGAAATGAAATGAAATAAGATGAGACTATGACTTCGCAACGATTTGACCTATCAACGAAAATCCAGAGCGGTTACAAGATGCAATGTTCGACCTTCAAGAATATCTGGTACAGTGCGGAATTAGTATGGAGCCTCGAGGACAGAGGCTTGGAATCGTGGATCACGATCGGATGATCATGCCTATATTCAGCTTTACTGGGGATAAGATGAGCAGTGACTTGGTCTCGGAAGTGGGAGACCAGAAAAGAATAAGACCATCACCAGGGGTAGTTTGTCAACGAATTGTCAGAACTCGTAGTCATTTGGTCTGATCCTTGACGATATCCTTGGTGCCATATTCCGGGCTACTAGTACAGTTATCTTTAGTCAACTTCAAGCTCATTCACTGCCAATGAAAACACCTCGGTATTGACTCACGCTTTCAGGCTCGTAGATCCAGGCGACCCATCGACAGGGTTTCTATCTCCGAGACGGATCCGACTCACAGGATCCGGAAAGAGATTGTTTTTGCGACCTCAACATAACACAGTCCTGTTTCTCGACAGCTTGAAGGAGAGAATCCTTATAAGAAAGGCTTATAGTATGGAGAACTCAGAAGGCTGAGAAGTATGGATGCCTCCGGTTCTCACACCTTCCAGAATGTATATACTTACCATGATGCGCTGACGTTTCAGTCCCTAGCATATGTATTATAGAGATGGAAGCGATCGTCACAATCACGACTACCCAGTTGCACAAGTGGTAGCCTGATAAATTATGACATGAAAAGCACCAAAATCACGACGGAAGATCCCACGAGGTGGACAATAGGAATAGGGTTCACGACAGGTTGCCTCTACGTTTATTGTGGTACAATATCCTTCGATTTTGACAGGTTCAATTGAAGTATGTATGCTACGAAGCAAGTTCGCATCCGAGTCAACGGGATCAATTCAAACTTGTTGGCTTATACGGGGACTATTCATACGCCAGCGCAATCTTTCGTAAAGGGATCATTGTTATTGATTTCAGTATATCCAAAGGGGGAATCGGTGAGGACCCCGGATAGATCCCGTTCGCCAAACCAGAAAAAAAATTGACTAGGGCGTTCCGAAAGCGGACATTTTAGGCCAAATTGGAACTAGCGGTTACGCACGTAGCTCCAGCTCACATCTATATTTTTGCAAACAAGACCCTTCACACTTCTCTCTCCACAAATGTTCCTTTATTGCCATCCTCATGCACCTTGAGTGATTCAGCAGGACTCGACCTCACACAGAGATATCCAGAACACTTTGAGATGATACAGGGAAAATTTCGATGCCGTCTGTAGACAATGACAATATTTTGTTCAAATCTGTTCGAATTACTAGTCTCCAAGCTCAATAGTAATTTTAAATATCAAGAACCAGCGCCCGGAACGTTTTTTGGGGCCTACAAAGATCGTTTGAAGAATACGGACAGATCCTGGGATGAAAAATGCCACTCGTCAAAACCGGACATGGACTGTAAATTTTGGTAAACCTTTCAAAACGCGGCCGGACGAATTCTAAAAGATTTGGATCTGAGGGTATTATCCGGGGTCTTAACGGTGGCGCGTCCTGCACCGAGCAGACGCGATGTACTTCCCAGTTCGGCTGATTCCGGATCAGTTATGCATGACAAGCGCACTAGAACAAGAATTGTCGACCGGGTCCTCCTCGCGCAGGTATTCATGATAGCAGTAAGTATTGATTCGTATTTTCATAGAACTAAGAAAGTCGATGAGCGGCCAGGAGATCACCAAATAGAACACGAGCTGCTTCCACATATCACCACGTTTCGAAGTCGCCCCGAGATATGCAGAGTCTGAGAACGTGCAAGGTCTGGGAACAAGTTGATTGCAGGGCCGGGAGACTTGTTTGCCGATGCGCTAATACAGGATTCCGTAGTGTCCGTCGTCAGGAAGCAGCTCGAATACTAATCCTTCCTAGTAGAGATGTTAACAAGCTCTGGACTAACTGGACCTAGGTTAGGTCAAAGTCACAGTGGTCACCTTGATTTGTCAAACACAAAAAAAATCAAAAATTTGTCACATCGTGACACTGACAGACAGTTGACACGTATAATGATATAATGATAGGAGATATGAATATATCATTATAATCAAGTCTTCCCTCAGATGGCGTTTCCTCCGTATGGGCACACGTTGATGTCGGCACTGACTGTGCACCAAACTCTTCATGATTGCTCCGGGTAACCCGTGGAAGACCTTGCTGAACATGATCTCCTAACGCGGCTATCGGCTCGCCGTACGGCTGGCTCTAGGTTTGGAAGACTAGTCAGCGCCACGCCACATGCACTGGAAGTCAAGGCTATATCGCAAGCTTTAACCGTATACGTTGAGGTATGGATTGTAAATGGATGTAAGGATTATCACACCTGAAGCCTTAGTGCCTCTCAGCGGCCGCAATGAACAATCCTTCTTCTCCATGGCATCGTTTTCGCCGAGAGATCAGCTTCGTGCTCATCAGTTGGGGATTGTTTCCTGATACATAATCCGATCAGAATCTCAAGAAGGCGGATACCGATGTGTACGGTTGCATTCTAGGAACCTGTATACATGTGTTGTGCCTATCTTCGACAGCCTGACAGCGCTATTGCCGGGGCAATCTTTCCTCCACTGGACTGTCACCATCTTCTCATCTTCCGTCACTTTGGTCTTGTTACCGAATCTGGGAGCCCGGATTCTTCAATGGGCTCGACGAAAATAATTTACATCTACAGGGCCCATTTAATGATAACGTTTGATTCCACACCTCGAAGGAATCTCTTAAGCCCCTTGCCGTTCTTTCCTTTGGGCTCGTTTCTCTACTTCACGAATCGGCGTTTAGGTCATCTCGCTCGTCAGCCAAATAATTGGGTATCATGGACTATGACTCCTACGACGCTGTCTTGCACTGGATTTTTCGCTCTGTATATCATTCACTTATGTTTTGTTTACAAGCATGCTGATTTCTTCTTCAGACCCAGGGTGATGCTTGGTTCAAACCCTCCGAGGAAAACATATCTGCTGGTGTCTGCTTACGAGTGGACCCTGGACAGTTTCGCGTCTTTCCTTATGAAAATCCATACTTGGTGCCTTTCGAAGCCGCTGTACGCTCATTGAATCCATTAGTTGCCGTCAAACTCCGCAACGCTGCTGTGCATTCAGCTCTTGCTACGGTGTACATTCGGGTCAATTTCTGCCTCGTCAATAATGCTTATGCTCCCTCAGATCTGACGATGCAGAGGCTATTTACATCGATCACGATACTAGAATCCAAGTGCTCGACTCAGTGAACCATCTTCCTAAAGCCGACAAAGAACAATGCGGAGCTTTCATTGTACGTCTATGTGTCAGTTCTCTGTTGGAGTCTTCTCATCATGAACCACGTAGCGTGATGAACGTGTTTTGATTGTATGGTCTGATGACCTCGACCACATCGTGCCTCTATGCTCCGAATTCGAGGAGAAGATCATGAAGCTCGTTTGGCGCTCTCGTGCCAACCCGACCTCCATTTTGACGTCCACAACAACTTCTGCTTCTCCCTCGACGACCGCATCCGACGTCAACCTCAATGAGAAGAACGCCCATCCCACCACTGTTACTGATGCCGTCGCCGCCGTCGCTCTTGCTGAAAAAGAGGGCGTTACAGCACCTAAACAAGAACTTCCACTCACGAAGTCAAAATGGGGCTGGAGTTGGAGGCTGTCTAGCAAACGTCCCTTGAAGTCCAACAAGGATGTTGAAAAGGGTAACAGTGGTCGTGAAGACCGACCCATACGCCTGTTCGGTCCCTTTTATGATGGTCTCGGTCTTGGTTTTGCGGTCTGTGAGCATGTTTTCGAAATGGGAAGCTTCTTTGCCTTACAATTTTCTAGTTTTCGTTTCGAGTGGTCTGGCCATCCTGCTACAAGAGTATCTCCTTGATCGCAATGCCATTCGTTTTGCCCTCTTTGCGACAGCACCATTCCTCTTTTGTGTATCCCTGGTATGTTTAATCGTCATGAGGAATTGCTAGCAATGCTGAACATGCGATTTCAGTTCTTTGCTCTTCAGATCGTCTCCAATGTGTCTTTTGTGTACGTTACTTCCAGGATCATTGAATGATGGACTTATAGTACTTTTAGTCTAGGACCTGTTGCGCAGTATCACGAGAACTCGCGCTATTACTCTGCGATTAAGTCTGAGCCTAATACAGAGGTTGATTCTCAGTTGCCTCACATCACCATCGAGATGCCTGTTTACAAAGAAAGCCTTGAAGAGACAATGTAAGTCTGGTGCCAAGTGGTCTTAGTTTTAGCCCTTGGCTATGTAACTGAAGACACGTGGCGCTTCTTTTCTCCTCTTATTCGTTCATTGCTTATGGAATTTTCAGTGCCCCCTCGGTATTCTCGCTCAAGAAGGCCATGCAAACCTACGCCCGTCAAGGTGGTACCTCGGCTATATTCATTCACGATGATGGACTTCAAATCATCGATGCGGCTGAACGGCAGAAACGTATGGCTTTTTATTCCAACCACAACATTGGCTGGGTTGCTCGTCCTGGACACTCTAGCGGTCCCGATGGCTTCAAGCGTGCTGGCCGTTTCAAGAAGGCTTCCAACATGAACTACGGTTTGCAGGTACGCTTCTTCAAGCTTAGTACCGTCTGAAATTATCCGCTCATTTCGCATCTAGCTTTCGCTGCTCATGGAGAAGCATATTCTCGCGCTGGAGACGTCTGGCATGTATGACGTCAACTCAGAGAGCGACTCTTTGGAGGATAAAGCGCTCGAGCTTGCTGTTGAAGAAGTCTACCAAGCAAATGACCAGAAATGGAGACCTTGGGCAAAGAATGCTAGGTCAATTCGCATCGGTGAAATAATTTTGATCGTAGACTCCGATACCATCGTTCCCGAGGTACGTACATCTACGAAATCTACTTGACTCATATTCATTGGTCTATAAGGACTGTCTTCGAGATGCTGCGCGTGAGCTGGCTGAATGTCCGGAGGTTGCTATCATACAGCATGAGTCTGGTAAGGTTTTGTTTTCGTTTATATCTTCTGCTAATGTCTGTCCTCATAACTGTCGTCGCAGATGTCATGCAGGTTGCGCATCACTACTTTGAGAACGGTATCGCCCACTTTACGCGCCGTATCAACAAGTGTATTTCCATGGGATGTGCAAACGGCGAGGTTGCACCGTTTGTCGGCCACAACGCTTTCCTTCGTTGGTCAGCTCTTCAAGACGCTGCTTTCGTCGATCCCATGGATGGCGTTACGAAAATCTGGTCTGAAAGCAATGTTTCCGAAGACTTCGATATGGCTTTGCGCCTACAAGTATGTCATGTCATCATCGCGGGGAACTATTGTTCATGTTTCACAGCTCAAGGGCTACATCATCCGGTGGGCTACATATTCCGACGGAGGTTTCAAGGAGGGTGTTTCTTTGACTGTTGACGACGAGCTCAATCGATGGCAAAAGTACTCGTATGGTTAGTGATCCAAATATCAGGCGTCTGTCACATCTAATCTGCATGTCAATAGGATGTAATGAACTCATTTTCAACCCGTTGATCAATTGGTGGCGAATGGGTCCAATCACAAAGCAGCTCCGACTCTTCCTCTGGTCTAATGCACCAGTCCACTATAAAGTCACGATGATGTCCTACATGTTCTCATACTACGGTCTTGCCGCTGCTGCCGTCCTTTCTGTTCTTAACTACCTCCTTCTGGGATGGGCTCTCGACGTCGATGGTTACTATCTACACAGTTTTGAAATTTGGCTTGCTTGTACCGTTGTCTTCCCAGGGGCTGGCAACCTCGGATATACACTGCTCGAATATCGCCTTGGTCAACGCGATCTTTTCTCTGCCTTTATTGAGAATGTAACGTGGATTCCATTTTTGTAAGCCCTTTCCGTATGTTATCAATTCGGTATCTAAGTAGTGGTCATGGACAGCTTTTTCTTCTTTGGTGGTCTCAGTATCCATCTCTCCACCGCCCTCCTTGCGCACATGTTTTCTTACAACATTACTTGGGGGGCTACCAAGAAGGTTCGTCGATGTTTTTTTTCGACATATTCCCTTCAGATTCCGACTCCATCTCGGCTATCTAGGAAGTCGAGCGTTCAAACTTCTGGATCGAGATACCTAGAATATGGAAACGTTTCTGGCTCGCATTCGTGCTCTGCCTTGTTGCCGTCATTGCCATAGTCGTCCTTTCGACTGATCTGATTCCTCCAGAATGGAGAATACCAGGAACTTCGTGGGCTGTTATTTTGCCTCTTGCAATCGTAGCAGCAGGTCACATCCTCTTTCCAGTAAGTCGTTCATTTTCGAGTTAATACAGGAGGAACATTCATAACTTGGTTACAGATTGTTCTCAACCCATGGCTCATGGTTTTCTCATATTGAGTCTATTTTGTGCAAGCAGTACGGACCACCAATGCATGGCTTTCTCGTATGAGATTATTTTTGTACAAACAATACGGACCATCACGATTACGTTACGATCATTCATTCTCTTTTGGTGCTTTTCACGAATGAACCATGTTTCTTAGGCCTGACTTTGGTGCACGGGTCTCTTATAATACGTATGTATTGACATTGTCTGCTTGTATATCGACAAGTATTAAATTGATATCATAGTATAGTTCATAACTCTTTCTTGTCCACGAGGCTGCACACTCTTTCCGCTTAGTATGTCCGACTACCGAGCCCGCTGCCAAGGAGACCAAGAATATACCAGTGACCCGAAAACAATCGTGTAATGCGCTGGGACTTTGCGGCGTATCGTGCATCGAAACGGCCGGGCTGCATATCGTACTCTGCAACCACTGAGGGACTCTAGCTATTGTGACTAGGACTGTATTCATGAACTCGAGTTGCTTCTCACCACATGGTAAATTCGTACAAGGATTATTAGAAGAATTTCCCAACAATCTGAAGATAGAGACGGAATTGATGTCTGTATCTTCACGATAACTGACAGCCAAGTTGGGGGACGTCATATTTATTTAGACTCTTCTCCTACAACATACTTACCACACTAGCCTCTATCAGAGGAGCTTGGCTGGAGCTTTCCAGACCGCGCTCGTAGAAACTATAACAAGATCCCGTTCATATTACAAACTAGTGAGTCCGAAGGAGTGTCAAATGGAAGTGAACGTGTAGCCATGTCCGTGAATTTCAAGCAGTTAATTGAGGTATAAAGAATCCAGAGCCCACATGGCAAACCTGAGATAGAAGAGTCCTTTCTGAACGTGTCAAATGACACAAGTCCATTAAACACCAGGGAGTGTGAAACCAGGAATATCAGGCCAATTACCCAGCTGAGCAGGGTCTCCACCAATCCGTACCCACTTTGAATGAGATGGTGTCGGGCCGTCAAGAATGAAGAGTTGATGCCAGGCAGGCGGAGAAACACCGGAATTTGGAGGGGCGGTGATAGTACAAGTCGTACCAGAGCACTTAAATGCAGGGAAGATGGTCCTCGCACCCATGGAGTTTCCGTGGGTACTCGACGAAGCTAATGTTGCAAAGCACTGAGCAGAAGACAGAAAAACGTGAAAAACACGACATACCACTAAGGAGTGAGATCCTCAGGCTGGCAATGGTTCCTTGGTACAACTTCACATTGGTGATGGCGTATTTTCCACCATATGACCAATCAATTACCGAGATACCAAACTCAGGAGGACGGAAGCCCTGGTTGAGATATGGAGGAACATAGACCTAATACAGACGATCAGTCGTCTAGACAATTGTCTGGCCACGAGAAAATCTACCTCGATGCGAAATTCTTCGGGATACTTCACCGTGCCGTCAGGATTGTCTGTTTGGGGGTCAGATCCTGAGACTAGGACACGCCCATCGGGGAGCAAAGTAAGCTCCGAGTGGTACATACGCGCCACAATGGTGTTGTTGAGGATAGAAAAGCGCTGTCCAAGTGGCTTGGTAGGGTCGTAGAGGACAGCATTGAGGTTGGGGTCATTTGCAAGACCGAAACCAGCGACGCCCTGCGTTGCACCGTTCGCGATCAGGTAGGTGCCATCAGGAAGTCCGACCATACAAGTCATGACACGTTTCGATGGCTATCATCAAAAAATCAGCAACCTCATGCATGGTCCTAAGATGAGAAGACAGACCATGCGTTCTAACTCCCAGGTAGGATTGGAATCCTCTGGAGCAATTGAAACACAATTATCCAAGGCATCGCCGGCACCTATAGTCGATCCTCCACAAATTAGGACTCTGAGCGGGTCTGTGTAGGGGGCATGTTGAGGTAGAAGCATGGCGGAACCTTTGTAAAAGGGTGCATCCTGTTAGCTGTTTGATATATGAACTTGTAGGGGTTTTACGCACCTTCCAGAGGGTAAGTACGTCCAGCCAGGACTGTAACATATGATCAATCGCAATTTCCAATGACCAGGGGTCAGAACTCACAATCGTTGACAGCACCTGGGATATTAGGAAGGACCTTGTAGGTGTCAAAGGTGACAGGGTCTAAGATGCGAGCCTCATTCCAGTAACCTGTTTGGCTGTGAGGAAAAGAACCTTTGACCGTAAATCGCTTACCAACAAAGAGACGCTTGCTGGGAAGAACGAGGACGAAAGGGTACAAATTGTTGGGGTCAGTCCGTGCCAACCAGTCAAGTTCGACGACGGTGTCACCACCTGGCGGTTTGGGAAGGATCTCCAAGTTGGGTTGCGGTGATGCATTGCTGCCTGTTTCACCACCAATAACAAGGACGGATCCATTTGATAATATGGCAGCGGTAGGGTACCAACGACCTCGCTGAAAGGACCATTTGAGGTCAGGTCGCTATCACACACGTTAAGCTCACCTGAAGTGAAAGAGCCGGATAGTCTTCTTCCCAATCGGTAGTCCCGTTGACACCGTCGGAACCGCTCGGTGCGTAAAGACGAAGACCAAAGGTGGACTCCAGGGACCAGCCGCCCACATTGATCTGACGACCAGCCTTATCGGGAAGTATCACACTTCCGGCACAGAAAACGTCACTCTTGACGTGCATTTCACGCCAAGTGGCAGAGAAGTTTGACACTAAAGTCAGATCCAACTCGTAAGCACCAGTGGAGTTGGGGAAACTTAACACCAACGTGAGGCGTGGCGCAATATAGAACAGATATATTACTACACACCCTGTACCCGCTTTCTCGAGGAAGGTCACTTTGTTGTTGATGCCCAGCGAGGCAATCAGCGGAACAACAACGCTAGGGTAATAGGGCAAGGAGGTCAGAAAGGTTGTGGACCATCAAATGGACAAGAACTTTACCCAGGAACTAGGGAATAGGACGCGTATCGGAGGAAAGAATCACGCAAGAGATAAACAACATACCAAAAAACTGCAAGTCAAAGATTAGCAAATCAATATATCAACTTCGACATATATTCAACTCACTTCATATTGTCCAATGTTATCTGGTGTGTTCCAAAGGTTCAAAGTGCCGTTGTACTCGTAGTAGTTGAGCCTGTTTCCGGCACCGCAGAGTGAAACCGGGTCTCCAGGGCAGGGCAGGTTACATTCCGACTCTACGCCAAAAATTGCACCATTGGTAACAGGATCTGTCTGGTCACCACAGTCTGGAGCGTAAGCGTTGGAAATTATATCTCGAGCAAGCGATCAAGAAGCAACATACAACATTCCTGTCCGAACTACGAAACAACTTATCAGTGAGTCTCGAGTAGAGAGGTGGGTCCTCACCTCAACTCCGGAAGCAGGGAAACCAAATGCAGCACACTGTTCCACGCAAGCAAGAGCAGTATTATTAGTAGGCCAGACAATTTTGTAAGGAAGAGCTTTAACGCCATTTGCAGGCTCGCTGTTACGAATGATGAGTAAAAAGATCGTTTTGAGTAGGGGAAATACACACCGAAGGCAGCCCTTGTATTTCCAGTTAGTAGGGAGACCAGTCTGGAGAGGACTAGGTACAGGAAGAACGGTGACATTGCCAGTCGAACTATAGACCGAAACACGGTTGGGCCCACCGCATGCTTGACTGTATAACCATGTCGATACAAGGAAAAATTCAAGAATAGGCATCATACGTTGTGTTCCCTGCGCAGCCCATGTTACATGTACTGTCTGCTGCTATAAGAGCGCCTTCGACGAGGGTGTTTCCACAGTCTGCATAATCGATGTCAGCGCAAGGACATTAGAGTCCTACCTCTAGATAAGAATGGTAACGACGTACAGCATTCATCTATGGAAAAGCGACAGCAAGCACTATATATTACCATATGGAAATAAAATCAAATCTTGAAGCCCACCTGCAAATTCTGTTCCAGCAATAGTATAATTCTGGGACGCACAAGCGGTGACACAACTCTGAATGGTGTTGTTGGGATTTCCTCCCTGACTGAACACAAGTATACGTCCAAACGTGTTGTCGCTAGACGATAGCAAGCATTAGGCGTCAGTTCACAAGCAAAAACAGACAGACAGACACATAGCAGCCGGCATAGGAGAAGTTCCCTGAAAGGCCAGAAGTGACCGGGAACACGGATCCACTGTTGCCATTGCCAGTATTTTGTAGGGGAAGGTCGGTGCCAGTATAGTTGTAAACGTTGAGCCTATTGGGGCCACCACAGAACTCCTCCGTATTGCTAGCGCAGAGCATATTGCAGTCCGAGGCCGCGGCAGGAACACCACCATTTGCAATCGTATTACCACAGTCTAGTACGTGGACGATGAGCTGGACCGCCAAGCTTAAGATAAAAAAGTGTACGTACAGCACTCGCTAGGCAATGATATGAGACGTCAGCCGTGTGTTCTCATAGCATTTTGGTGGAGATAAAGAAATGTCGGCTTACTCAGTATACTCTGTTCCAGAGAGGGGGTACCCAGCCTTGAAGCAGGCAGCCGTGCAAACCTCGTTCGAATTATTGGTCACAGCCATACCCACAGTAAGCGAACGTCCCTGTCCCCCAACATTATCCCTATTGAAAACAAACGAGCAGAACACGGAATCAGCTTCTCGAAGCACACTTTAAACTCTAGGGGGAGAAGACGAAGTGCATACTTGTAACATCCGAGGGAGGACCAGTTGCCGATCTTAGCTGCTGTATTTGGAGGCGGAGGAGGAGGTATGCCACTCCAGTAGAGATTGAGACGACCGCCGGCGCCGCACTGTTCCAACGGATTTCCGGAACAGGCCATATTGCAGTCCGTTGCAGGAACAGGTATACCAAAATGGAGCTGGTTATCACAATCTAGCAGGCAAGGTTAGTCTTAACTATTGCTACTCGATGATAGCATGAGGCGGAGAGATGCGTACAGCATTCATCCTAATCACACACGAATTAATATGAGAGTTTGATCGCCATAAGAGAAGAAGATCGCACGGAGTATTCAGTGCCAGCATAGACGAAACCCTTGGCATCGCAGAAGGCGATACAAGAAGAGGCGTTATTGCCGCTACCAGCGGTCTGCGCGGCACCTAGCGTCCGAGTGTTATTCACGAGATCACTAGATCAGCCCACGTTTCAGCGATGTTACAATGACATGTTTCAACAAACAGCGACGGACGTGTAGCATCCTTGAGAAGTCCAGTTTCCAGGGAGGACAGTCGGAATAGCGAGGTTTTGTCGGCGGTAGTAGCGTGTGCGTTGATCAGTAACAGAACGAACTTGTTCAGCATGGACTGTGAATAGCTATAAATAGCGTCAAAGAATGTCAATGTAAAGCACTGGAGTATCATAGACAGACTACGCACAGAGATGGATAAGGCTAGCGCCAACCAGAGTGGTCTAAGAAGTGCCATCCTACGAGGGTTTCCTGGTAGGCCAGATCCCAGGCGAGGTTTTTATACACAAGGACAGCGTTCTCGATCAGGTTCAAAATAGGGCCGTCAATTGGATACTTCCTAATCGCAGAGGAAATCACCCTTTTGGAGAAAAGAGGGGATGAAGGGTGCCGAGAAAGGGGGTGGGCCGAATCTAGACGCTTATTACGTTGGGTTTGGGCATCCAAAGGAGAGTTTATGGGTTGTAGAAATAGAATACTTGCACAAATGGAGGAGTCGAAGTATATATTTTCGCTGCCCTGTCCGCTTTCCTCGCATTGTTATGGTAAGATCAATGAACTTCTGCCTCGAATGGTAACTACACATCAAGATCATGTTCTCGAGCAAGGAGGCATCTCACCAGGTTACAAGACATGTGGATATGGTCCCTGATGCAGAAATCTACATAGGATATGATTTGCACGCCATGTGGTGACTACGTCTATCAAGACTATCATTCATTCGACGAGAAAGCGAACGTTGAACGTTGTCTGATTGTTAGGGCCCTCTGTATTTCTGATATGAGTCGGACCAGTGTGACGTCAATATCTTTGGAGATATCATGAACGATCTGATACAAGGCGGTGTCAGTTCATCAGCGTACGTATTCATCGACCAAAACACTCACGAACGGCGTTCTGACCGAGGCTTGTTTTATAAACAGCCTCGAGCTCGAGAAGTATAAGCTCCGTCATCGTGTCAGCGTATTCAAACATTCACCGGTAGCGACCTAACCACTGTCATCATTAAGAACGGCCTCAAACTCGACAAGTATAATATGCTGTCAATGGTGTAAGTGTATCATCATCCAAAACGCCGTATCTTTAGAAAGACAGCAGTCTGGGCGGAAGAAGTGTTAGGTGGTCTATTGAAGGCCCCTGTGAACAATGTCCTTGATCAGGGGCGTCAGTAACGCGAAGGTTGACTCAGGCAGGGAGGATTGATGATGTTTATCTGGGAGGCTGTAGTATGGATGATGGATGATGGATAGCCGACACGGCACCAATAAAGTTGCTGTAATACAGAATCCCAGGATTGTATGAAGGGTTTGGTGCGACCAACAGTGATATGTCATGTACAAAAATGACGCTTACAAAACAAGTTGTCAAGCCTTGGCCTGGAGGACGCAGTTTGAGGCTACAAGACATAAGGCAGACAGACTGTCA
>JABFYK010000110.1:0-30698 GCA_018849495.1 Termitomyces sp. T123_Mx157
GACCCCATCACCTCGTTGCTACGGGTTTTGACAGCTGCTCGGCTGAAGGTAGACCTGACCCTGGAGGGCAACCGTACTCGACGGACTCAACAGTCACTTTCTGACACTTGTGTGAAATCATAAAATCGTACGCTAGTGCATGGGATTTTGAGAAGGTCAAACAAGCTGTGAGCGCTTACTTGGCACAAAATTTGTGGTGCACGAGATTAAATGTTGTACCCTTTTGCCACGACCTCTCGGAGCATGTAACCTAATTTATGTTCACTGCCACAAAACTTCGATCGCTTCACGTCCCTGGGCATGAATAATGTCGCATAAATTCACCATGATCCGTCGATCCAAGCTTTTACTTCTGCAAAGAAGCACATTTTACCTACGATGACGGCAGGTAATTGCAGATGTATGAAGATTGGCTATACAAATGACGAATGATGAGTGGTATTATAGACCTCACAGACCTTGCTCGCGTTTGATTGCATGTCTGTACGACGAGTTATCTTTTCCAGCTCGTCGATGTTTCTAATAGGTCCTTTGAACCATTTATGCGCTGAGATGACCCAGGAAGTACTGGAAAAGATAAAGACGCTCATGATTATCACCACAGCATAGTCTATAAGACGCTCAGGATGACAACACCTGGATAACGGGAGATCCGAAAGATACCCACTCATTTCTTGGGCTGTAGGGGTCTGTCCAGGGGGAAAGAATAGAAGGACGACTATGAATGAAACCCAAGTAACGGCGATAATTCCGACTGGTATCGACCATGATCCTACTGGCGTTTTTTTTTTCTTTCAAAAAAAAAAGTTGGAGGTTCATATAGAAATAAACTCACAATTGAAGGGGCCAGGGACGAATCTATGCCGACCTGATGTTATACGCAGAAAAATTGGTGTAGCATAAGAGGTGTATAGCCCAATGACAGATGCTCTGAAAATCGCCTCCAATGGGAATGGTTCTACCTAGTTCTGAGATCACTCACCCTGCAAGAGATGTCAAAACTGCAACCGAGAATCCTAAGAGTCCACATATCCCAGATGCAGCCATCACAAGCCATACAGCATTGACCGGTGTTTGGGTATGAGAGTTAACTGCTTTCCACCATTTGGATCCAGGGAGAGCGTTATCTCTAGAGATGCTTCGTCAACGCTTGAATAGATGAGCATCCTATTGTTGTACCTAGCAAAAGCGAAGATTGCTCGAGAAGCATCTACACCTTGCGCAGCGCCTGAGAAATACTGGTTGTGTTGTGAGTTGTGAGTCGGATTCAAATTTGTAAAGATGCGAGATAATGATTGGGAAACCTGACCTGAACGACAGTTGTGAAAGACCAGATGACAAGCATCCCTCTCTTGCCTAAAACGTCAAGCAAGACCTGTGCCATTGGCAATGGGAGCTCGGTGTCAAGAATCTTGGCAGTAGAGGGTATAACAAAGCTAATGACAATCAAAAGAATCCAACCTAAACTAGCAGTGGCTCCAACACCAACCTGGTTGAGAGTCGTCAAGAGTGCAGAAGCCAGATATTCGACAATCAACTAACCAGGATAGCAGTCGGCGCAGTTCTACTTGCCCCGGCAGTCTCTTCAGATATATGGGCAGCCGAGTCGTCTTCAAGACAAGCAATGAGTATATTATGCCATTACAGCTATAAGAATGCCTTCTACATCCGGTTAAACACCACATTGGTGCTGTGAATGCAAGAATGAATGCCCATCCATCTATTCTAACATTAGTCAGAACCCCGAAATGCATGATAAAAAAACCCAACTATTTGCCCATCCCGAATGATTCTCAAACAAAGTAAAGGCGTCCTTGGTAGAAACTTTGTCCTCAGATACAACTAACAATGCAATTATAGCCGCAAGTGTCGTTCCGACTGCAATAGGCTCGAGTGTTACTTAAGCCCATCCAAAAGAGAAAAATTGTCACCATTGACACAAACATAGACTAGATTCAGCCTCGCTAACACCGAGGTAGCGGCTGAACAGATAATACCATGTGAAAACAAGATAACAAGCAGAATTCCGTAAGTGGCTCCTGCTGACAGATTTGTTGCACCGTCAGAAGCAACACTGATGGCCGAAGTGATCATCTGAGCACAATTAAAGTCTATGGAGCACATCAAAGAAATCTGGCCGGTAATGTTTGCCCAACCTACATAGTTATTAGAACATCAAGCTTCGGCAAATGGAACAAGGAAGAGATCGGACCTGTGATCCAACTCGCCAAGGGGGCATATTCTGGAGGTGCAAGCTTGGAAGAGAAATAGTAAAGACCCGCACTTGTCCTTGGGAACAATTCAAGACGAGTTCAGTCCTAAGTAATTGAAATGATGTACAGACGTACGGCATGGAGGATGTCAACTCGGCCAAAGAGAGTGCAACCGTCATCACAAAGATACTTGGAATCAACCATCCAAAGACCAGGCCAACATGCCCGCCGTTTATGAGGCCGAATTCCATGGTTGAAGACACAGATGCAATCAGAGCCATAATAGAAAAGGCGAAGGCAATAGTTTCAAAGAGAGAAAATTCACGTCGAAATTCGCTCTTGTAACCTTTCATTGAGGTGAGTACCTGAGCGTTACAAATTAGAACCAAGTGGTCGACCTAGCTCAGCCAACCTGATATCATCTGCGTGTCGTACAGATTCACTGTTTTCAAGGACATTTGCTTCCTTGACGGAGACATTCTTGTCTGGTTTGAAGGCTTCAATCATGAGATAACTAATTCAAGAGTGAGCTCTGCTGGACTTGCGAGTGATCACGGGGTGGACACTGATAAAGATTGGAGTAGAAGTCATGCTCAAAGGAGAAAGAAGCGTTTGACGGAAAGAGATAAGAGAATAAATGACACACTGAACCTGCGTATGACATACAAATCGATCCAGAGTGAAATATTCAGCTGATACAGTGCAGCACTACGTTGCCAGTAATCCATTCCTGTTATAATCAAAGGTCCATTTCCACGCTCGTGGGATGCCCTGGGAAGCCCCTGCAAAGTCTGCGCCAGGTATCTCATTTTAGAGTTTGATGACCTATTCCTCATTACAAGCTTCATGTACAAGAGTCTGAGATAGGGTCATGGATAATGTCTTCCAGCACCAGCGATGTCTGCATCTCAATAGCTGCCGTTCATAGCGAACCAGACAATTATTTTGGATCATGGGAACGAAGTAGACCCGAATTACCCCGATGCCATATGTTCTAACGCATTTTAGTTCTACATGACCGATATGGGGTTTCGAACCGACTTGAAGCTCATGAATCACCAAGTGGCAGCAGATGGCAGCCTAGCAAGGTCAGGTAAGTCAACGAAGGGCCAAAAAAATTATGGGGTAAGGAGCGACATCGAGGGCGCTTGATGTGATAACATATCAGCTGAAAAACCACTAACAAATCATCCCAGAGATTACGTCAACAACGACGTTGACGTCATTAGGCTGCGTCAAGCATACATACTGGTGAGGTAACTCGATTTATCTTCTGGCCTCTGGCACATCAACGAAGGCCTGGCTCCTTAGCCTTGCGCAAAAAGTTGCTAAAGGACACTACTGCGTCTCGCCTCTGTCTCCAGAGACATAATTCTTGAAAACGAGTAAGGCACCACTCATGAAGCTGGAAGCTGCTGAGCACATATTACCACGTTGATGGAAATCTTTTTTGATCATCAACGCATTCAGTCAAGACGAGATTTATTACAGACGATGGGCAGGCAAAAGAGGCCGAAACAGGTTTTGTTCATCGTCACAGTGGACAACAAACTAGTAAATCTTTGTCATTTCATCTTTGCTATTATGTAGCTCACATTTTCATGCTCGGATTGTGGTCAAGGTCAATGAAATGTGTTTGTTTACAAAGCTTCATGTGTTGCGAATGCAACAAGATTCACACGAAGACTATCACTTCCCAGAGGTCGTCTCGTTCTCTTCACTAGCATTGCCCTCTGTTTCTGCACTCCCTCTTGACACCATCAGCGGCCTCGATCCCCTGATAACCTTCGTCGGCTCCCGAGCCGGCACAGATACATTCGTATACGAAGCAGATACCGGTATCGACTTCCTTGCTGCACGCCGCGTCTCCTGAACCGGAGGCGAATCTAGATCCACAGGCATAAAAAGCGGTACGGGACCTGACACATGTGCGGGAAGTGCCGCACTGGCTGGGTACTCTAAAGGGCCCTTATACATGCTGTCTCTGCTTGAGAATCGGCTAAGCGTCGCGAGCTTTTCGGCATCCATCGAGCGTTTTCGTACACGTTTGCGGTAGTGGTGTACTGCCAGCATCACTGCGACGAGCGTGATGCATAACACAAATCCGAGCGGGATGGCGAAGGAGAGAGGGTTACTGGTGCTTAAGAACATGTTGGGCGTGAATGCGGAGTCAAAGGCAGTGCCTCGTGTCGATAGGGATGTACTATGACTATGTGATGAGGGTGTGCTTGTGCTGGCGGATGAGGCTGGAAAGTATATCTGGTCGCCCACGGAGTTGCTTGTGGGAGAAAACGGCGCGCTCTCCGAGGTTCCAGACCTTGGTGGCGCCTGGAAACCGTCATGACTAGTCTCATCCGGATCCGCTGGGGCTGACATCTTGTTCGAGGCTGACATTTTAAGGGGTCAAAATAGTCGTAAGGGCTAGGCTGAACAATGGTTATGCTCACGAGTTAAAGTAAAGTATGGCGATTCCGCTGAGCCCGACTCGGCCTCATATATTCCGTCGAAGTCCAAGTTGCTAATGCGTTTACCAAACTTCTCCATTTGCAGGACAAAAGTCTGTTTCTTCTGAACCGGCGGAGGAACGCTAAACGCGGCTGTCAGCATAAACCCTACACATCCTTACATGCACTTACAGTATCCCTGTGCACGTTCCATTCTTATGCCTGGTGAAAGTCGGCCAAGTTGGCGATCCACATCCTCGCCTCGCGTCACTAGAATCTTCCAACCGACGTTGAGGTGCGGACAGGGCATTGGAAGTACACAGACGGAACGACGCGCCACAGTTCGATTGCGAAGATTTATAACTGACAGGTATCTGTTGTTCGTAGGTAGAACCGTACGAGGGTTGAAACCATATAACGTCAGACTTGTCTTCAATCATGAAAAGGGGATTTCGTTGGGAAGCGGTGAGGAAATGGTCAATGAGAGAAAAGAAGGTGCGGTGGAATGACTGAACAATGAAGAATACTCGACCTTCAAGGCCAAAAATGTAGAATGAAATGGAAATTCAAAGAATTGAAAAAAGACGACCAGCGTTTGGGAAGAAAGAGAAATGAAGAGGCTGACAATGGATGTCGAGGTTTTATAGCCCCACAGACAAAACTGGGCCCGATCGTAATATATGCTTGCATCAGATTCGAATTCTTCGAGTCTTTCTTGGTCTGTGTCGCAAGGTTCCAGGCCATGAGGGTGGTTGCTCACTCAATGAACTGTTATTTTCAACAAAATCAGACTGATGTAGTACAAATCGAGATAATTACAAGATAAACACAGGATCCGATCTCAACAAACGTGTGTTTTGGCTTCTGAAGACACTACACTACTAGTCTCAGGGTCATCAATTCGGCGGCCCTGATTTCATTCTCCGCGCTCTCCTCCAAATTCACGTCCTTCGCCGATACCACATCGACGTTAGCACAGTCCAGAGTTATAGTTGTAGCAAGTACGGGCTCAGAAACCAGCGAGTTCGCAGCTGTTTCAGTACTACTAGCTTCCACACGCGATTTTTGAGAGACGGGCATTACAAGGCTCCAATTTGATCCTCTGAATGCCGTGGGGAATGCTTGCGGTTCGTCCTCTCCTGCGGAAATCACAAGGCTCTTAAGGGCGCGTCTTGCTTTCGCTTTTGCTATCGCAGTAGGTGAGCGCCAAAGTCCAATCCCAAAACCACGTAACCGATTGAAGAATCCGTGACAGGTCCGAGGAATGTTCGTACAGATAGAATCCCTTGATGGGATGGCGGACGGGATGTCATACTTGAAACCGATCCCACCTCCGATCTGTTGAATCCCTTCAGGCAAGTCAAGAACTGGCGAAGATCGAGGAAGAGTCGAAGTCGATCGGCCGAATTTGCGAAGTTTAGTCAGATTCTGAAGCGATAAAGCGCTTAGAGCAGAGGCTCGATGTTCAGGATAAATCGAAGAACGACATTTCCGAAGCTTGCGAGGTCGACGAAGCAGATCTGGAGGATTAGGATTTTCTGACGACGCCAATACTTGTTCAGAATCCAGAGATTCCCAAAACGAAGCCAAAAGATCTTGAGAAGTCAAATTGAACTTAAGAGGATTCGGGGAGGCATCATTCAGAGTGAGACCGTTATAGACCGGAAGATCGTATGGAGAAGTCGCTGGTTCCGTTCTAGAGTGGAGATCATCGAGTGAAGTCATGGAAGTTACGCTGTGCGGGGCCTGAAGGTTTCCGGCACCATAGGGCAAGGTAGAACTGTTTTCTGGAATCTTCACACCATCCTCAGAACTTGCAACATGCGAGCTTTTTCGAAAACGTCGGCTGCGTGTTCTCGGTCTCGAAGAAACCATTTTGTCAAGGCGGGCTCGGAATTGGCTACGGGACTCGTCTACAGCCATATGCAAAGGCCAAGGAACTAGGAGAACCTGATCAGAAAGATACGCAGGAAGACAACGTAACAGGAACTAGAACCTCTGATTCGTTTAGCTGCCACTTTTTTCCAGTCTCTGGAAAAGAGTTAGCACGAGTATCACTCATGTGAGAGGCGCCTACACCGCAGAGAAGTAGTTATGCTTTTTTATGAGGAGAAGGCTTAGACGTGTGGCGGGATTCCGTTCGAGGCACTGAGGACAGAGGTAAACAAGGAGGACCTACACCTTAAAGATACGAACCTTAGATATCAAATCCTGAGCGGCATTTTCCAGGAGAAGAGGAAGCACGATGGGGCTATGAATGATCATCTTTTTCCAGCCAACAGGAGATGCATCAGAATCGCAAAGTATATGCTAAGGGTCGTGTCAGCACGTCAGAAAAAGAAACGACAAAGCAAGAACTTACTCTCCCTGAAGTCATAAACAGCAGCAACATTCCGAACCCCCATGTATCTACAAGATAATCGTGCGACCAACCCAAAAGGAGTTCTGGGGCGGAAAAAGCAGAATGTCTTTCTATTGGAGTTGTGCAGAAGGCAGGATCCCGACTTTTGCCTGAAAAAGGAAGAATCTCAGAAGATTCAAATCCTTCTACGATGACATGACCGGCGTTGTCGATGATTATGTTTTCTGGTCGTAGATCGCGATGGATGATGCCAGCTGCATGAAGGACTGTCAAAGCTTGAAGCTGATACCAAACAGTTATCCGATAGTACTTGGTGAATAGATTTACTCACAATTTCGCATGCAAAAAAATGAGCGCGTTCAGGCTTCAAAGCCCCTTCGGAACTGATTATTTCTTTCATAGTTTCTCGTGAATAGTATTCCTGTCCAAAGATATATCACCCTGAAGGGTAAATAGACATTATATACCATAGCCATGTAGAGCAAATCTTCGTTTCCAAAAGAGCAGTAGATTCGAGGAAGAAACGAGGCCTTTATATCCATGAGGATCTCCAGAACGTCCATCTCCGATGTTGGCTTGTTGTTATGTTTGGGGAAACTTTTTAAGACGTATAGGCGACCAGTTTCATGTTTTCTATACAAAGGATCACCATTAGCAGTCCGAAGATGGTGTGGAAGTGGTTCAAAGTCTGTGAGCGATAATGACTTCTCCCTGCTTAGTTTAAATACAACCGCAGCAGGTGAAGATATACCTGGACTCTTGACGACTCTTCCTCGATCGTTGTCAACTTACGCTCCGTTTTCGGGCACATAACAAGAATTTCCTGAGAATCTCAGGAAGACGAGTCAGTAGCTACGCTTCATGAACAAAGTAGAACACAAACATCGACATCGTCGTCGTCCCATCCCGGAACAAGTTCTTTCATGTTGGAATAACGCTATAAGCAGTTCGCAATCATATTTTGAGAAGACGATGGCGAGAGCAGCCATACCTCGATATCGTAACTGATATCTTGATCATTGGCGGCCTCGGCACCTTGCCGCCAATTTAACAGGTCCGAATCCTCCTCAATCAGCCCATGAAATGAATTCTTGATTTATACTTCAGCTAACAGAGGAATTCTCAATCACAGTTGGAACAAACCGAGAATGGCGAGGTGTCCAGAGAAGCTATCTCAAGGCGAGGAAGCGCAAGCATGTCAAGACCCACGACAACGGGTGACGTTGAACACAGCGTTGAGGATGGAGAAAGGAGCTTGAAACGAGTCATCACATATTGCTCGAATACATCACCGGATAAGACGAACAAGGTCTGCGTCCCCGCGCTCATTCAATTCAAATAAAGCCAGTGACATGGTGAAGGTATTGATGCCGAAGTTACGATTCGTTTGATGTGTGTTTCGAGATAAATTGCAGGGAAATATGGGAAAAGAAGAAAGGGTAGCGCAGAGTAGATAAATCGCGTCAAAGAGGTAAAAGACAAGTTTCAATCAGAATCAAGAAAGAACTCGATGCGAGCACGTGGCCGTATCACGTCGATCCAAGTATCTGCGGGGGCAAACTTCACACCAAGATTTGGCCACAGGTGGCACATTTATTACTACTGGGGACGGTATCGGTTTGTTGACTCCGGTTTGTACTGCGCGTTCTGTCCGACTCCATACTTCAAGCCAGTTCTTGAACCAGATCTTGAAGCCTGCCGGTGGTTCGCGGCATTGAGTCCCCAACAGAAGTGGAAATGGCTATTTGGCTTGTTGTTTTGGCCTTCGGATTCTGTAATGAAGCTATGTGCTGGATGCTTTGACTCCTGTCTACAGTTCTGAAATGTTGTGCGTATTTACTTTACAATGAGGCAGAAAAACAAGTCGTAGACGAAACCACCTTTGGGGGCCTTGCAAACTGCAGAATATCAACCATTACACAATGCCTAGGGAGCGAAGAGGATTCCTTGATCCATGAAACCTTCGGCGTCGAATCTTCTAGGGATAATTTGGACTTGTCAATGTTGATAACGAGCTCTTGGATGTCATCTTCTCCGTCAGAAGATGCCTCAGATGAAGACTCATAATATTTCAGAGATGATTTACGATCAATGGCAATGTCCCCGAAATGCGTTCCTTCACTGAAGGATTCCGAGTCGGTGTCGTTCAGGTCGTCCTCCCAGTCACTGGCACGAGTTTCGTCAGAGGCTCGAACAAGAGACAAGCTCAAGTCAGTAACATAATGTCTTGAAGGAGGGATGTTGGATCGACGATTGCGCACCCTTAGTACCGCTAACAGCTTGTTATGTTACAAGATCCCAGGATGTGAGCAAGCTGGAAATTCAGGAAGTAAGAATGATTGCACTCCAAGGCAGGTACCAAAGACAAGGACGGTCCTCATAACGTTGTCAAAATCATCGTAGCACGGTGAGGTAAGAATAAGTACCAGTGACTGGTCGTGCAACCTGGTTGTCAAAGTGTTCTGCGAGAGACTGTACTAGGCAACGTCCATGAAGATCGGCTTATGACCAACTTGTGACTGCCGTTTACTAGTAGTACTACATCCAGAACTGTTCTTGCAATTTGGAAGTAGCTTTGAGAACTTTTTCCCTTTCTATTAAACGTTACTCTTCTGATCTGAATTTGAAGTCAGCTATGACTATGTGAACTAGAATACTAATAAGAGTTAATAAGAATAAAAGGTTCAGCATCTTGTTGAAATACCTTGGCGACAGCCCGTCGTTCAAAGAACTATTCATTGTCTCAACATTCTAGTAAGTGTTCAACGAGATCAGGTTGCAAGAAACATGAGACCAAGGTACTCTTGTGCTCACAGTTCTGGCAAAGCCCATCATCCTGTTATCAGCGTTCCAGGTTGAATAGTAACATTCTCAGAGCGATTTACCGATGACAGGATTGAACTCAAAGTCGAAAGAATCGATCATGGGCTGATGAAATGACTTGTTAGACGCGAATGGGCTGACACTTTAAGCTTCTGACGAAAATGTCAGGTTGAAAAGAGTGCCATTTCTGGACGGGAAGGTAAGGTCAATAACGGCCGGTAAGTTATAGAGTCGACTGCATGGCGCACCGTATGTTCCTACACCAGCGGTGTTAGGGAGGATGTCAGGAGAGACAAGAGCATATATTACCTGACAAGAGAATTTTGTGAGTATCGCAACACCATGGAGATATCTTCGAGCTACCGACCTTGGTTAAGTTTTTCAGGAATCCGAGGTTGCTTGTCCCCGTATCAAAAATTGATTTAGAGGCCTGAAGTAAGGAACCGGTTGTTCTCACGTTTGCAAGCATGCGATTCGAAATGACAGTCCAGAACGCGCTATCCGGATGGATCATGCTAAATACCTGGGCTCACCAAAATATCGAGTTGTTGATACCACCCAGCATAAGCTCTGCTTTGCCTACAGATTGTGATGTCAAGTAAAAGCTAGATAGCACTGCAAGCGTGTAAACAATCATGTAACAGCAATCTGCGATCAAACACAATACACAAGTTTATCTGTTCTTACCTGGTAAGTCTTGGGCAATCAGGCTACCAAAAAATGAAGTCGGCTGTGTTCCGAGGCCCATGGTTTTGTCGAACGAGTCAGGAGGAAAAGTCATGAAATAAGCAAGGTCATTCTGAACCATTTCAACAATGTCTGGTGTTACTTACGGAGATTGCTTGACGCAGCATCCGGGAACCCATAGTTTCGAAATGTATAAAAATCAAAGAGATGAAAAGGTTAACTCACAAATCTATGAGATAAAAAGGAACATTGGGAACAATCAAGCCTCCAACTGTCATTGTATCAAAGACCTGCTGCATGGTCATAGTCCAGTCTGGAGCTCCTGTCCCAATCAAAGATACGTCGAATAGAACAGGTTGTTGTACAATTCTCCCCTGAGAGATTCTCAATTATATAGTCACAAAAAAGGATGGTGACGGTGAACAAGAATAGCCTGGAATATCGAAGGTATAGCCAGTGTCGAATACCACAGTAAATGTTTGAGATAGAGTCCTGACATCAAGTTTGAAAAACCACAAGCATGAGCAGAAGTTCCTAATTTCACCGGGTGACATTGTAGATTCACCTTGAAATTCTCCGTGCCACCTGGGCGTACTTGGATCGAGCTAGTAATAGACAAGATCCCATTTGAACTCACTGAAGGTCTGTTCCCAAAAGATAGTCCAACAAAGGAGTGCTACTTGCTTTGAGTGATCGTTTAGCAAGGTTATCTTGTTTGTCCAGAGCGCGAGAAGTCAGTAAGATCGTAGTCGACGCGAAATGTGCCAGTGATGAGGAAGTAATGCCAAGAGGATCAAGACGAGAGACATCCTTCCGGCCTGGCTCTGGAACAAAAAATAACGACTACGT
The DNA here is from genome assembly GCA_018849495.1 of Termitomyces sp. T123_Mx157. NCBI lineage: Eukaryota > Fungi > Basidiomycota > Agaricomycetes > Agaricales > Lyophyllaceae > Termitomyces > Termitomyces sp. T123_Mx157. Next base: position 11,379 of record JABFYK010000110.1, read on the forward strand.
CAACCAGTAGAAAGAACGATGGATTTTCCAGCTTTTTTTGGCAGTTCATCAAAATTAAACAAACAATGAAGCGAACACCCCCTAACCCTGAAGTTTACTAGACACAGGCTGTGGTCGACGGAAACAATGCCAACAATAAAGACGATCACCGTATGATGCAAGATCGATCACATTTTTACTTTAAAACGAAACTATCCGAGATCTTCAGCAAAAGCCGTGATGGATACTGGCACTTGGACTTTCAGCTCCGTGATGTCCCTCCTGGTGCTCCGCAGGATGAGCAATGGGTGATTGCACTGGATAATCTTCATACCTTGCGCCAAAACAAATATGAGCTTCTTCCTTTGTTATCACAAGACTTGGCTCTTCACTTACACTTCAATAATCTTTCTGCCAACCGTTCTGTTTCTGGCACCATGGTGTGTAACTGATCTTTATTTGACTATTTGGACTGTTCATTCAAGTCTATTTTCACAGATAAAACAGAATGTTGCTAGATTCTGGGCTGTTGTCATTGGCATTGACTTTTATGTGGCTGGTGATAGTCATCTTGATGGAGCAGTCAATGATGCGAAGCTCATGTATGATTAACTCCACCAGGACCTTGGTGTTCCTAAGTCTAATATCAAGCTCCTTCTCCAGCCACGCAACTGGAGTCCTACTACTCAAAGTCCTACGCGTGGCGGTATTCTTGATGCTCTCTATACCCACCTCCGTGATAATACAATGGTCACATATGGTGACAACATCTTTATTTACTTTGCTGGACACGGGCCGCTTTACCGTGCTGTCCATGATCCATTTTTTGCCAGTATAGCTGGTATCTCAGGCACCATTGAAGCTATCTGTCCTGCAGACCATCACATGGAAGAACATCTCGATGATGATTATACCCAAGTCACTGGAATGAATATCAGTGATCGCGAGCTCAATATCATCCTCTCCGAAATTGGGAAAAAGCATGGAAACTACACAGTGACTTTGGACTGTTGTCACTCTGGAGGGATGGCCCGAGGTCACAACTCAGAACCAAGGAGGAAGACACGTTATTTGGGATCTTCTGGGAAGACTTTGTCTACTATGCTTGCTGCTGCAGATCGTGACCCTCGGCGTCATCCAGACAATCCCGAGCTTTGAATGATAAGTGGTATTTCGATTTCTCTAGGCACGTCATGATAGGTGCATGTCAGGACATAGAAACTGCAGTTGAAGTCTTGGAGAGCGGTATATCTACGATGACTCTTCTCAATGCCCTCCGATCTTCCCTTGGCAGGAATCCGGATACAACATACTATCAGCTGATCAAGAGCCAGGACATGAGGTTGCCGTTCCAGATCCCAGTGATAGCAGGCTCGGGTCAAAACTCAACCTTGTGGTTTCCAAAAGGATGCATGGTCTATAGCTGAGTGATACTCAGGAAGTAGAGCGACGGACGGGAAATGAGGATATAGACCCAATCTACAATGGCCACCAATCTGGCATGACACTACACAATAGTTAACAAGATAGGTATCTGTTGTTCCTTGCTTGATTCCAAGTATTAAAACCTATGAGCACTTATACCTGATGTCAAAATCATAACATTGTATGTAAAACCAGATAATCTAATCCTGAAGGATTTGTCAAACGAGCTGGCGCCCTCTTAAGGCACGACTAGAATATGGGGAGCCTACATAATGCGTTGGCTTCTCCTTTTGTTCGTGAAGCCTCGATGTAGCCCTTGTTTTTGTTTCGACAAGTCATGTACCGGCAATTTCCGGAAGTCATATGTTTGCTTCCACCATGCAATGATGTATGGCAATATCTTTATGAGACATAGCCTTTGGTTACAGTATTCATGTCCTCGACGGGCGATCACTTCCTGAGTTGGGCCTAGGCTCACAGTGTTCCATTTTGTACCGGCCTGAATCATCGATTGGCGCCTCGACTTATCGCCAGCATGCTAGTAGCTTCACGGGTTCACGTATTCCTTAACTCGTTAATTATACTGCATACATGTAATACTTGGTGACTACGTTCACTTTTCTTGCCCAGCAACAAGCCGTTGTCAATCAAATAGCTAGTTATTAACCTCGCGCAGAATCCATTCACCAGGAAGAATGACTACTCTATGTAGATAATTTAAGCGTTCGGAGTTTTGGAGGGCAAGTAGAAATGGAGATCCAGATAAATAATAACAGATGGGACGCATAGAAAATCGAGTGTAACGGAGACGATTGGCAGAATCAACACCTTCATGATGACCTGTCTGGGCCATCAGTGTATCTTTCTTGCATACTGGCCCTAGGTGTCTCCTGGAAAGTGCGGCTCTCGTATGCCGATAGATGGATGTGCTCGTCGTAGCTCGGCATTGCAGCAGGATTGCGAGCTACAAGCACGTTATTCCTACCAGGAGTGTGAGAGTAGCCATCAAGGCCAAATGCACTCCCGAAATTCATGTTATCACGAGGTGGAGTTTTTCCACTGAAGAAGAAGCGGAGAGAACCCCATATTTCGCGGGCAAAATCGCCTGATCAACGAAAGCTTCAGAAACAGAATCTTTGTGATCCGCGAACGACATACTGTAGTTTATGCTGAAGAGTAAAACCCGTGAGTCATCATTCATAAATGAAGCAAGTAACAACGTACGAGTCCCATAATGGTCGCCAGATACTAGTTGGAGGGGTACCAGATTTTCGCTTGTACTCTGCAGGTGTGTATGCCCACATCATCAGCCCTGCGAAAAATATCATCTTTTCTTCGTTAGATGGCAGCATCACGCAAAAGAGCACAAAGATACCTCTATACAGATTGTTAGAGCATTGAGTCCGTCAGCTATATTGGTCGCTGTCCAATAAGTCGTCTCTGGATTCCACAGAATATGTCAGATTCCACTGGGAAGGCATAATGACCACACAAATGATGCCAACCTTTGATTACTCTGCCTTCCAACGCATTGAACTAGAAACAAAGAATTGATCGAGATAGCAAATGTCAAAGATAGGGTCTTACGACGAAAGATTGGTAGAATGTAAACATAACGATGAGTTTGATACACATGAACTTAGCGAGTGGCCGGCGACCTTTCAGCTCTTGCGACATCAAGCCGTAGAAAACAAGGAGGCCATATAGGGCAAAGCTTTTTACCGAATTAGTATCCATAGTCTACCAGTATGCTGATGGCTGGGTACTCACGTTATACTGACGAAGTCGACAGCTTCGAGGTATACATTGGCATAATGGACGCTGAACCCAGCTGATTCGCAGAGAACATCGTACTTTTGACAAATGATGCCAATAATCGATATGACTGACAGATATCTCATTTAGTTGCGAAGACTCGATGTTTGAATAACGCTCACGGGGTCGAAATATCACATATTGCAGAACAGCCCACTTAATCAGGAATCGATGTCAGCAGACTGGAAGAAAACGAATGAGAACAAATGATTTGACCTTGACGGTGAACATGAAGTATGGCTAAAATTGTGTTGTCAGAGAGAATGTTTGGAAATGCTGAGGGAGTATATGCCTTTGTTGGCCGGTATCTCCAGCAACAGAACTGAAGACGATAGGTCAAACAATGTAGGCAGATTATAATGAAAGACTGAACACACAGGGAGAGGTAGTGGATGCTTATCTTTTCGAGCGATGGCGTTCTCAGCTTTATGTCCTGATGCTGTAGCTGCGACATATTCGATGAGTAGTAGGCTGGACAGATCGTTAAACTGGTAAATTGCAGCAGGGATCTTGAAATACGAACAGGAATGCACTGAGAGTGACGGCCTTGCTCGGTATGCGTCAGTGACATGAAATTTGACATGATGGCAAGACAGAACCTCGTATGCTGCAACATTATCGGTACCTTCTCGAAGTTCAGCGTAAAAACGAACTCACCGACTTCGATGAATGAGTAGTAGGTATAACTTCGAAAGAAACGGTAGGAGAAAAACGAAATGATAGCGTAGACTGGGGGCATGTACAGGATGCGGAGGCTGTGAAATTTGTTTCGAATGAGCGTAGCACCAAAGAAATCCGAAGAAGAGACCGACATCTGCCGTTGCTCTCGTGGATTGGTATAACTCCTACATGCCGATCAAAAAATGTCAATCTCACTGAATTCAACTCATACCTGCAATGTCGTCCCACAGAGACGATGGAGATAATGAGAGTCTACAGTTGTCACAGTATCAAGAATGTGGCCAAGTAAACCGGGAGAGTCTGAACGCACCACAACAGTACAACTGCCTGCAATCGCCCACCCTATCCTGTGTGCATCCCAATTCACTCCATTCGAGTCCCAGAACGACGATTGATCGAGGATATCTTTGTTGTCAGAGACGCAGACAGGTTTAGTCATCGCCAAAGCTATAAAATAGGAAGGAAATTGTCCAGGCCTCAGGGACAAGAAGAAGCCGAAGGTCTCGCGGGAAGTGCACTGGTAGTGCACTGGTCGTCCGTCAGATCATGCGACCCGGGTCACGGAACTGAGCTCCCGCCATCAGGAACTTGAAGCCGCTCCCTCATTGAAATCCGATTATCTCCAAGTTTCCCTCAATGCTCTGTCGTTGTCTTCCAACACGATGAACAACAAGAAGGATGTCGAGCGTGGGTCGTCATCGTCACCGTCGTCGTTCTGGTCCTACCTCAACTCGGACGTGGATCCGGCTCAGTCTACGGGTCCACTGGCGGCATTCTGTTTCATCACAGGATATCTGTACGTTACTGACCTATTTTTCAGTGCTCATAAACCATTCATTTGTTATATGTAATTTCCAGAGATGTCATTTCATTCTCTTCTGTATTCGTGTGGTGCGGTTTCCAAACGGGAAATTTTGCGCAGGTGCGTTCCTGAGATTATGTCGAATTTACCTATGTCACGTACGCCTTTCATATGCAGTTGGCAATAGCCATTGCGCGCCTTTTCGAGGGCCCAAAAGAATTCAGGGACCTGACGTTCCACAGAGCTGATCAACAGGCTCTATGTTCGCTCATTTCTTTCCAACTGGGCGCGTCGGTTGGCCGCTTCGGCGACTGGGTTGGTCCACTGAAGCGCATCTGGCTTATTACCGGAACTCTCCTCCAAGCTCTACTTACCATGGCTGCGGCAGTAACTCTATGGAAAAGTGGAGAACTCAGCATCGCCGATGCGAGAGACAATCCGAGTTGGAACAATGCCCTGTCCTTCGCTACACTTGCTTTTATCAGCGCAAGCCTCGGTGTTCAGGGGATACTGGGTAAGCGGCTAAACACTCCATTCGGTACTACTAGTACGTCGCCTTCTATCCGTATCACAGAAACTGCCTGCTCATGTCATTAACCTTCATTCTAGTCGTGTTGACAACCATCTGGGTGGAACTCGCATCCGACCCTCGTCTGTTCAGAATTCGCGAGAAGGTCAAATCGCGTGATCACAAACTCCTTGCTGTCGTAGCTCTTTTCCTTGGCGCCTTTGTAGGACGCGCTCTCTTGGGCAAACTGGGTTCGCCGGCCGCGTTGGGTATCGCAGTCGGGATTCGGATACTTATTACCATTTCTTGGGTTTTTATTGGCGGTAAAAACGCCTCTTGAAGCTTAGAGATGGGTCACTAGATACCTTCAAACCCCGTCTCGCCTTCTTTCCCGCTGCTTTGGTCCTGTGATATGATATCCCGCTTCATCGTTGACACCTTCATTCCCGAATTGAGTATGTATAGCACACGTTTGCAGACGAAATTTATACTTATTCATCATGTTATACCCTCGCTGCATCGTTTATATTCATGTATTCTAACAAATTTGATGATCCAATATAGACCAAGTACATCGGATCAAGTGACGACAATTTTGGCAGTTTTTCCACTGTCGCGGTGACAAAGAAATAGTTGGACAATGAATGCGACTGATCCCAGCATGATCTCCATCTATCATGAAGAGACTATATCCTCCAACAGCGTCAGATTCCAGAACTGCCCGCGCAATTGTCATGATGTATGCTTACCTAGTCCTCGGAATTTCTTGTCGTTCCGAAACGATAGGGTATATGTAGATATCTGGAACTCTCATCTGCCATCCAACAATGATCATTACTCAACTCTACACCATTCACAAACTTGACTTGAAGAAACAAGAGGCGCCGTCCTATGAGTAAAGCACAGAGACCATGTTGTGCTGAACTTACACCTGGTAAATGGTAGGCGGAATGGGTGGTAGCGCTGTCTCCGTGGTATCGGATAAATAGGAAACAGATAGAGGAAGGAAGAAATGAGCGATACAAGGATCAGGGTAGTGACGAGAAGAATGAAGTATTCAATCTGTTTGAAAGCTGACAAGATTTGTTCTGATTATAGTAGGATCTGTTGACTCTGTCCCTGATAATCGCTCAAGTTGTAAGTGGAGATCAATAGGAACTAATAGGGGTTAAACAGTATTACATGACACACGAGTCGACATCGGTATCTATTGTCATCTGTGAGGGCATGTCGGGCATGTCATCATACCGAGTGTAGAATTTCAAGTCCTTGGAGGTAGCTATCCAGAATGACGACATGTGTGCTATGACAGCGGAAATGTCGGGGATTGCAGAGGAGAAAAACGGTTTTCTTCATATGCTACCTTTGCAAGAAGGTATGTGGGTTGTGGAACATTATTCTGCCACCTCTCGTTACGGGCAGCGTCAGGTATGAATGTCAGGTATAAATGTCAACATTCACCTACACAATTTTGTTACGAAAAGACACCCTTCCTTGGCATGCCTCGTATTGACAATCAGTGACCAAATATTAGTGTCCAAAGGAGGATTCATTGTCAGCCGGACTACATTTGAGTGGCTTGTCTTCTGAAAAGGGCATACTGTTGCTGCTTGCCAAAAGATACTGATGGATGATGAATGAATCATGGGCCGCACAAATCTATTTTCGATCATGCTGAATGTCAGTTGGTTAACCGTGAAATATTTTGTTCAATGTCAGATAGTAAGCATGATGGGAGAAGAAACGGCAAGATCGGCAATGACAATAATCCTGATCATATCGACATGAGTTCAACGAAAAACAGAAAATAGTCGATCTAGACTCGAAACTCACCCAACTAGGCCAGATATTCGCACACCAGGATACTATGTATTGGGAACGAGGAGAAGCGACGATAGCGGGAAGAACTTTGTGAAAAACGATGGGGTCAACTTGTGAGATTATTTGGGATACAGGTGACGCCGCGCAAAAGGTCCACACTGTGAAAAAGAAAAGACTTTCATGCGAAACAGTGATCTAGAAGGGATCGGCAAGCGACCTGCACGAAGAAATAATTGCAGGGAACTTGTTGAAACTGGCTCGATTAACTTATCGACCATTTGTTCTCCAATTACAACCATTTTGATGGATATTTGTTTCGCAAGAGTGTACTGGCACTCCTTCAAGTACGGCGGAAGGATTTGACAAATTAGCTCAAGTTGTGCCTCGAGGAATTTGGGTAACATGGGTGCTTATGCATAACCTAAGAAAGTTGTGATCACAAGCATTCCGAGAGCGGGAACGTTACTTACTACATCCGAACTCTATCCAGGCCTCAAGTAGTAATCTCCATACATCTGAAAGTGGCACCTATGCCCCACACATTGGTTCCAATAACGCAAATTTGGGTCGTATTCGTGTGCATGACGGCTGTCGCGGAGCCTGTATGATAAAAAGGAACCATCTAGAGATGCAACAAGTAATGTTCATAGTCATTTGAACAATTTGCGCAAAAGAGGACTATATATCGCCTTAGTCATTACATGGAGTTGATGCCATGGAATCAACTTCCATCTTTGCCTCTTGAGCCGTGAGCTCTCCTCTTGACACGAGTACTTGTGAGGCGAATTGAGCCAGCTGGTCACTATCTACTCATTCAGATATTTTGAGAAGATTTCATGAGGTGATGCTTTCGCGCACCGTTTACGATCCCTCAACTCCTCCAACATTGCGATGACTTCATCCTGATCTTCTATCAGCATTTCTCCCCCTGCTAACCCTCCTGCGAATTCCTTGGCTTGGTTTATAGTATTCTTGAAATCATTGGTCTTCATAGTACTAGAGTAAATTCTGTGAAAATATTTGACTAGGTAGGGCACCTACAGCCTGTAGCAATGCCTGTTTAGCTTGGGGCGTGACAATCCCCTCTGATTTCTGTGTGAGCTCAAGGACCGTCGCAAGTTTGAGAAAAAGGCTTTCGTAAAGGCTCGTTGGGAGTGGATCTGCAGACATAGGAGAAGGATATCATGTTTGCTTCAGTTTGGACACTTTGCGGTCGTACTTACTAATGCTTCGGAGCTTTCATCGACCATCAACTCTGCATCGACTATGAGTTATGGGCAACAGGGTCGTTCCAGCCTCTGTTTGTTCGTCTGCCAGGTTTTCGGGGTATGATTCACTTGAGTTCTCAAATGAATGGCTCTGTCTGGAGTATGTGTTTCTTCTCGATATCTGTTAATTTGATGGTCTTCGCCAAACCTCTGCTAGGGAAGACTGGGAAAAGTATGTAGGTCTTGATATCTTTGCTTATATGATAACCTTTCTACTCGCTGAACTTCTAAAAATAGATCGATGCGGTGCGGTGCTGCTCGCTGAATCAGGATCAGTATTACTACTACTGGTCTCCTATCGGCCCGTTCAACTGTATAAAGTTCCTAGTGATCACAGTTTCGACCCCTGGGAACTTCTTCTCAGCATCCATTCTATGACTCCGCTTAATGTTGCCATTATTGGCGGCGGCCCTTCTGGGCTGACCCTCGCCAACCTTCTCTCCAATTCCCCCAAGACAGTCAATGTCACCGTCTTCGAGCGCGATGCCTCGCCCACCTCTCGCACAACAAAAGGGGGCACACTCGACCTACACGCTGATACCGGTCTTGCCGCCCTCGACGCCGCAGGCCTCCGCGCCGCCTTCAACGCCCGTGCGCGTGCTGAGTTCAGCTCCAGCTTCTTTAGCATAGCAGACCGCCGTGGCAAATTGATCTTCAGCCACTCTGATGATGCCGAAACTGGTAACTTGCGACCTGAGATTGACCGTGAGGATCTCAGGGATTTGTTACTCAATACGTTGCCCGAAGGTACCGTTCGTTGGGGTGCACACGTCAGTTCCATCACGTCAGACGGCACGCTAGTAATTGGCGCCTCTGGCATAAAGGAGTCCACGATGGACAAGTACGATCTCGTAGTAGGTGCGGAGGGGGCATGGTCCAAGGTCCGTGCCCACCTCACAGATTCGTGTCCTATATTCTCAGGAATAGGTGGTTTCGAGATGCATATTATCAACCCCGATTCGCAGTATCCGGAAATCTCAAAGCGGGTCGGAAATGGACTTTATTTCACTCTTGGGTCTGGCCTCGCTCTGACTGGCCAGCGCATAGGCAGTGGGGCCATCATGATTTATCTTTTTCAAAGAATGAAGGGGCCCAGAGATCCGCAGGAACTCATAGACCGATGCGGCAGTGATCTTGTCCAAGTGCAAGGGGAACTGAAGAAACGCTATGAGAATGCAGGGTGGTCAGCAGAGCTCTCGGAATGGATCAATGCTGCAGATCCCAAGACAATTCGGGCATGGCCATTGTATGAGTATGTCCTGCCGGATGGACATGTCTTTACCCACAAGCCGGGATGGACTGTTATAGGCGATGCTGCACATGTCATGACACCTTTTGCGGGAGAAGGAGTCAATGCTGCTATGAGAGATGCGCTGGAATTAGCTAAGCGAGTGAGAGAGGTGGCTAATCTCGATGGAGCGGGACGTGCAGAGGCGTTGGATAAGGCGGTGAGGGAGTATGAAGAGGAGATGTTCAAACGGGCACGTGAGGTCATGTCTGAGACAATGCGCAACAAGAATGCGATGTACGCCGACAATGCACCAGAGTCGATCGCGCAAATGTCCCAGGAGTTGATAGGCGGTGGTTCCACTGCCTGAGTAAAATGCATGTGGGATTTTCTGTCAGATGAAATTAGCTTTTCCCATTGATGATACATTCTAGTTTGATCTTGTCCATCCAAATTGTCAACTCTTATTTTCTGAAATTTTTTCTATTGTCCCTGTTTCAATTGAATGCCTATTATGAAGTAGCACACAGTTTATCATTCGAGTTTGCAATTGAGATTTACAGCAAGTAGATACGGGTATTTTGATTGTGGGATTGTATCTAAAGGCATGTTATGCCATGTAACTGGGCCTGTACCGCTGGAAACTAGCTTGTTCATCACCCATCATTTTGAATCTGCCCGAACGTAGGAAAAAGTCCCCCCTTTCGAGACTTGGTGTTGAAGTTGCAACTTCAAGGGACATGCCAGGAATTGCGGGCTGGTGTAAACAAGCCGTTATTAAAAACTCGGCTTGAAAAGATACTCGAATGAAGCATTGCATAGATATCTCAGTATTTAAGCGCAGCCCGCAGCTATTGGGTTATAGATCCAGGAAAAATCGTTGGCTCTGTTAGACAAGACCACAAGGAAATAGTGCATATGCACCAGAGTCCTCCACGGTTCTGGCTCGTTGGCATATTGCAAGGATGATGTAGGGAGTGAGGAAGTGGTCAGGTGACCAGAATGTAGGGCAAATCAGGACGACTCTGAAGGCTACCGGGACTGAGGCCTAAGGCTAGCTAGGACATCAACACAACACGGTGTGACATAGGGAGAGAGGTTTTGAGAGCAGCGATTCCAAACGACGTAAATCGGAGGAAGAAGGGGCAGTGCGTAAACAACGGATCCGAATTGTAGCGGAGTCAGAAAAGACGCGGTATCGTTGGTTGACCCCCAACCACCATAACCAGTTCAGCCGTAGGCGAGTCACCGTCGCATACGCGCTCTCTATTCGCCTGTATAGGTCCGCTAGACCTATATCTGCTTCGACCATCCCAGGCACAACTTTTCGCCGCTCTTCGGGTCCATTTATTGGTCTTCTGGCTCGTGCCGCCAATTTTCCAACCCTCGCAAAACTCCTCTCAACTCCTCTCAAAACACCTCGGAACGCTACATAGCTCACGTCTGTTGCGCTAGTACCTTGTTTGGACTCTTTTTACGACATCTTCTCTCTGATACACTACCTCTCGAACCCTCTTTGGTCTACCTCTCTTTGGCCCTGAAGCTCACTTCATCATCATCATGCTCGGTCATAGTTTCGCGTTCTCAGCGGCTCCCATCCGCAAGGTGAAGGAGGTGCAGTTTGGTATCCTTTCTCCCGAAGAAATCGTATGCTGTGTGGCTCTTCGTGATATAGCGTGGCTTGACTCAGCGTCTTTCACCTTTACAGAAAGCTGTTTCAGTAGCAAAAATTGAACATCCAGAGGTCATGGATGAGACTACTCACAGGCCCAAGATGGGAGGGCTTATGGATCCTCGTATGGGCACCATCGACCGGAATTTCAAATGTCAGACTTGCGGTGAAGGGATGTCAGAGTGTCCAGGCCATTTCGGTCATATCGAGTTGGCGAGGCCAGTCTTTCATCCAGGTGCATCCTTCTGTGTCCATCGATCTCAAGGCGTGTTGACTGAAACATTTATCACCAGGTTTCATCGTAAAAGTTAAAAAGATCCTCGAGAGTATTTGCGTAAATTGCGGAAAACTAAAAGCAGATATCGTGAGTTGCGTCTCCTCTTCCCTACTCGTTTCGCACCCCCACCACCCAATTTTCTGGGGGCTCTCTCCATATCCCATGGAGAACCCCAAACCCGCTCCACGTTTGTTCCCTTGACAATCGAGGGCGTTCTTCCTGCCCGCGGTGGGGGGTCACATAGCGCGCGTTTTTGATCGCTTGATCGCCGCGCTGACCCCGTTGCATCCACCCGTGGTACGGTTGGGCACGAGGCTGCGTGGTGAAATGGGGGGCTGAACGAGCAGTGCGAAAAAAAGACATGCAAAGCGTGTGCCGTGAAACGCCACGTGTTTGCGGTGATGGATCGGCCTAACCTTGCTCTACTGTGACGCAGTAGCAGCATGTGTTCAGAGGCCTAGCACTTGGTCTCGTGATGTCGCTTGCCCCATCGTGTGTTGTTCATGTTCTTTGTCGGATTGGTTTCGTAGACACACCTACTGACGCTTTCATTGATTGCATATCTCTTGTTGAATTCCTCCCGACCTTGCTCTTGTCATGAACTCCTCGTCACCTGTGTCGATATTGTTTGACTATGTAAGTTGGATCCCAATTTCGCGGACAAGATTCGCCATATCCGCGACCCGAAGGCCCGCATGGCCATGGTCTGGTCGCATTGCAAGGGCAAGACGGTCTGCGAGCCTGATGATCCTAAGGAGGAAGGCGCTGAAGATGGCGATGAAGTCAAGAAAGGCCATGGAGGTTGTGGTCATGTCCAGCCGCAAATTAGAAAGGAGGGACTGAAGCTTTTCCTTCAATACAAGAAGTCTAAAGACGACGATGAGGTTTGCTTTGCTTTGTGTTTGTTTTTTATAGGACACTCACTTCAATCAACTCTTAGGAGATGAAGTCGTTGCAACCTGACAAGCGATTAATCACTCCGTCTGAGGTATACACAGTGTTCAAAAAGATGTCGGATTCCGACCTTCACCTGCTTGGTCTGTCCGAAGAGTATGCCCGACCAGAATGGATGATTTTAACCGTCATGCCTGTCCCTCCACCTCCTGTTCGTCCCAGTATCGCGGTAGACGGAGGTGCTATGCGGAGTGAAGACGACTTGACGTATAAGCTCGGTGACATTATTAAAGCCTCCGCGAACGTCAGGAGATGCGAACAGGAAGGCGCGCCTGCCCACGTCATTTCTGAATTTGAGCAGTTGCTTCAGGTACAGTCTGATGCTGTCCTTGATTGGCTTGACAGCTACTGATTACGACGAATTACAGTTCCATGTTGCAACGTACATGGATAATGACATCGCCGGTATTCCCCAAGCTCTGCAGAAGTCTGGACGTCCTGTGAAGGCCATTCGAGCGCGACTGAAGGGTAAAGAGGGTCGTCTGCGTGGCAACTTGATGGGGAAGCGTGTCGACTTTTCTGCGCGTACGGTTATCACTGGTGATCCTAATCTGGAGCTCGACGAGGTCGGCGTTCCGAAGTCGATCGCGATGAATCTAACATTCCCCGAGCGAGGTGAGTACTCTGTCCGACGTCATTCTCCTTTCCCTTGCTGACCAGTGGGTCAGTCACTCCGTATAACATTGCTTATTTGCAAGAGTTGGTGCGGAATGGGCCTACTACCTATCCTGGTGCTCGTTATGTCGTCCGCGATACTGGTGAACGTATCGACCTGCGCTACAACAAACGCGCGGATGCTTTCCTTCAGTATGGTTGGGTTGTCGAACGTCATCTGAAAGATGGAGAGTAAGTCTGATAGGTATATTTTTCGGTCAACTTTGCACTTATCACCCTATCTTAGCTTTGTCTTGTTTAACCGTCAACCGAGTTTGCATAAGATGAGTATGATGTCTCATCGTGTCAAGCTCATGCCTTACTCGAGTAAGTCTGACGGACGATTTTCGTGCTACGACGTTCGCTTATGTTATCTCCAGCCTTCCGCCTAAATTTATCTGTGTAAGTTATCATGCGTAGGCCCATTCCAAACGGGGTCATTGAACTTGAATCATCAGCACACCACCGTACAACGCCGATTTCGATGGTGATGAAATGAACATGCAGTGAGTTTTACTAGTTGAAAAATCTGAATTACTTCACTGATGTTGGTCAAAGCATACCACAAAGTGAGGAAACCAGAGCTGAACTAAGTCAGATTGCATGGGTCCCTCGACAGGTAGGCTTCTCTCAGCATATCAGAAGAATTGTCATTCATATTTCGCACGAAGATTATTTCACCGCAAGCCAACAAACCTGTCATGGGTATTGTCCAGGACACGCTATGCGGTATTCGCAAGTTCACACTGCGTGACACCTTCCTGGACTGGAACGCAGTCCAAAATATCCTCCTCTGGGTACCTGATTGGGATGGCACTGTCCCTATCCCTGCAATCGTCAAGCCGAAGCCTCTATGGACAGGAAAACAAATCCTCAGCATGACTATCCCGCGTGGAATCAATATCCATCGTGCACCCGAACCAAGGTCTTCCAATCCCGTTTTTGATGATGGTATGATGATTGAAAACGGTGAAATCATTTTTGGCATCGTTGAAAAGAAGACCGTTGGTGCATCGCAGGGTGGTTTGGTGCACGTTGTTTTCCGCGAGAAGGGACCAGAAGCAACACGTCAGCTCTTCACGGGACTTCAGATGGTCGTCAATTACTGGCTTTTCCACAACGGCTTTAGTATTGGTATTGGTGACACCATTGCCGATCCCAAAACCATGGACTACATCACAAAAAGGATCCAGCAGAGTAAGACGGAAGTCGCACAAATTATTGACAACGCCTACCATGACCGACTCAAGGCTGCTCCTGGTATGACTATTCGCGAGTCATTTGAGAGTCTTGTTGAGCGTTCTCTTAACTTGGCCCGTGATCACTCTGGGCAGTACGCACAGAAGAACTTGAAAGAGGACAACAACGTCAAACAAATGGTGGTCGCTGGCTCCAAGGGTTCATTCATTAACATCTCGCAGATGTCCGTATGTGTCGGCCAGCAGTCCGTGGAAGGTCGTCGAATTCCATTCGGTTTTCGTCATCGTACTCTCCCTCATTTCACCAAGGACGACTTCTCACCTGAAGCTCGTGGTTTCGTCGAGAATTCCTATCTTCGTGGTCTGACACCTCAGGAATTCTTCTTCCACGCCATGGCTGGTCGTGAGGGTTTGATTGATACTGCCGTTAAGACTGCCGAGACGGGTTATATTCAGCGTCGTCTCGTTAAGGCGCTGGAAGATGTCACGGTCTGCTATGATGGAACCGTTCGCAATTCCCTAGGTGACCTTATCCAATTTGTATATGGGGAGGATGGCATGGATGGCGCTTTTATTGAGAAACAGACTATTGAAACATTTGGCTTGAGCGACAAGGAGTTTGAACACAACTACCGGGTTGATGTCACAGATCCTGCGGGCGGTTTTCTTCCTGGTGTCCTACAGATTGGAATCGATGACAGCTCGTTAGAGTTGCAGTCCAAACTTGACGAGGAGTATACCCGTCTTCTTGAAGATCGCCGCGTACTCCGCGATTTCATCTTCCCTCGTGCCCCCACCAATATACCCCACTACCTTCCCGTCAACCTTCAACGTATCGTTCAAAATGCGACACAGATATTCCATATCGATCGGCGGAAGCCCAGCGATCTCGAGCCCGCGTACATCGTTGACGCTGTCGAAGAACTTTGCAAACGGCTTATTGTCGTTCGCGGTGACGATGAACTTAGCCAAGAGGCCCAAACAAATGCGACGCTCAACTTCCGCATGCATCTTCGGGCTTCATTTGCGACGCGTCGTGTCCTGGAGAAGTTCCACCTAACACGAGAAGCATTCGATTGGGTTTTGGGTGAAGTGGAATCAAAGTTTAATCAATCTGTTGCCCACCCCGGCGAGATGTGCGGTACCCTGGCAGCGCAGTCTATCGGAGAGCCCGCGACGCAAATGACCTTGAATACCTTCCATTATGCTGGTGTGTCCAGCAAGAACGTCACCCTTGGAGTTCCTCGTCTAAAGGAGATCATTAATGTTGCCACCAACATCAAAACCCCATCGCTAACTGTCTACCTTGAACCTGAGATCGCCCAATCGTCAACGCTGGCCAAGAATGTTCAGCAAGAGCTCGCTTACACATCACTCCGAACCGTCACTGCCAGCGTCGAGATATGGTATGACCCTGATCCGAGCACGACCATCATCGAGGAAGATGCACTCTTCGTCGAGTCCTTCTTTGCTATTCCTGATGAAGAGATTGAATCAAAACTTCACCTCCAGTCTCCTTGGCTGCTTCGTCTCGAGATGGATCGTGCCAAGATGATTGATAGGAAGTTGACCATGCAATACGTTGCTACTCGAATTGCGGAGAGCTTTAAAACTGACCTCTTCGTCATTTGGAGTGAGGACAATTCAGAAAAACTCATCATTCGTTGTCGTGTAATTGGAGGGAAGGATGACGAGGACGACAAAATTGAGGAAGATCAGTTTTTGCGGGCGCTCGAGACTACCATGTTGAACTCCGTCAGTCTTCGTGGAGTGAAAGGTGTCAAGCGTGTCTTCCTCATGGAGCAGAAAAAAGTGGTTATAACACCTGATGGGAGTATCGACACCGAGAAGGAAAAGGAGTGGGTTCTTGAAACCGATGGTGTGAATTTGAAGACCGTGATGACTGTCGAAGGCGTAGACTTCAAGCGCACATACTCTAACAGCTGTGTCGAAATATTCAATGTCCTTGGCATTGAAGCTGCCCGTGCAGCCATCATGAAGGAGCTTCGTAGTGTCATCGAGTTCGATGGTTCATATGTGAATTACCGTCACTTGGCCTTACTTTGCGACTTGATGACACATCGCGGAACCCTAATGGCTATCACCCGACATGGTATCAATCGAGCAGACACCGGCGCTCTCATGAGGTGTTCATTTGAGGAGACTGTTGAAATTCTAATGGAGGCCGCTGCGGTTGGGGAAAAGGATGATTGTCATGGAATCGCAGAAAACGTGATGTTTGGGCAGATGGCACCGATGGGCACGGGTGCATTCGATGTTGCTCTTGATATTGACATGTTGAAGGATGCTATTGTGGACCACCGTCTCCCGGTTCAGACGATGCTTGCGGCCCACATCGATGGAGGGATGACACCCGGCCAGGTGGCTATGACCCCTTACGACACAAATTCTCCTGTCTGGCAAGAAGGAATTTTCAAAGGAGACCAGGCTTCGTTCTCCCCGCTTGCAGTCAACGGCGGCGAAGATGCTGCGAACTTCCAGTACCTTGGATTCGGTCAAAGTCCTCTTGGGGCTGGTGGGATGTCTCCCGGAGGTCCGGGCTACAGTCCGAGTTCTCCAAATGCTTATTCCCCCACATCTCCCAGCTTTGTGCCTCAATCACCTTACGGTGGTGCGACTTCACCGTTTGGAACATCTCCATATGCAACATCTCCTTTCTACGATCGCTCGCGTGGTCCTACATCGCCGACCTACTCTCCAACGTCCCCAGCACTAAATCTCACGTCGCCTGGATACTCACCAACAAGCCCCCGGTATTCCCCGACTTCTCCTTCGTTCTCTCCCACTTCGCCACGATACAGTCCGCAATCACCATCGTTTAGTCCCACATCCCCACGTTACTCGCCGACAAGCCCTTCTTTTAGCCCGACATCCCCGCGTTGTAAGCATCTTTCCCTATATCACTTCCATCCGATCTTATTCCTATCTTGTTGCAACAGATTCACCGAGCAAGTTTCTTTACTTTACTATCTCAATCTTATTACTAACCATGCGTTATTCAACGTGTTGCTACCTTACAGCTTGTAGGTACTTATGATTTGCACTCCTTTCTCTGCTAACAGCTTGTCCATCTAGCGCCCACTCAGTTGTCACCTTCGTCCCCGAAGTATTCCCCGACGTCGCCTATGGCTTCACCCTCTTCACCAAAATATTGTACGTTCATACAATTTCGGTCGAGGATGATGATTCAATTGCTTTTCAGCCCCTACATCGCCCACCTATTCACCTGCTTGTGAGTCTTGATTCCTCCGTCGCTTTGCCTTCTCATTTATCATCTTTACCCGTATTCCTCAGCTCCGGCTTATTGTACGTCTACATCTTATCTCCGTCGGGCTAAAACTCAATGCTTTGTATCTCAGCCCCTGCCTCTCCGGCTTACAGCCCAACCTCCCCGCAATGGTCCCCGTCGAGTCCAGCACAGAACGGAGGAACGAATCGTGGCCATTCTTATCAGAGTTCTCCGTCGTGGGATTGAGGAACATTCCACCTCTCCTAGTACCTGTTATCTTTGCATCATGCATTATTATATCTAGCTGTTCCTGTTTTAAGCAACCATATGTAGAATAGTCGCACGTCTTTTATTGAACTGGATTTACTATAGTATGAAATCGTTCAATTTGTTGTGATAGTTACAGAGGCTTGTTACCCTCGCGATGACACTTGGGTGCTATGTATAGCGGTCTGTGACCATTGCTGACTCGAGCTCTACGATAGCTGGCAGTACGATATGGGTGTTGCAGTGCTGATACACAAGGTCTTGGGGAGGATAGAAAGTAGTTGTAAAGCCGTTCCATTTTTGTATTCAATTCTGCATCATAGTTGAGAGTGGCATGCATAGTGCTTGCTCATCTGTCTTGAGTGACCAATTAATGGACTAGGTGAAATATATCTCTGGTTCGATATATGGATGCTCAGCCGCGGGTCCTACTTGAGCAGGCCAATACACCGAGATTTCTCCAAAACACGTACTTGTCTTGATTCTAGCATTGTAGTAGTACTTGCCTTTCTTTTTAACATCACTTTTGCTTGCATACCACTTGCTTTTGCACCCCTTATACTTATGCCTGAAACCGTATAACCGTATAACCTCATATGATAGACAATTACCATCAGTAACTAGATCTACATAGAACACAATATTCTGACATACCTGAGAGGACAATCACTTGTCACAAGGAAGGTTTTCGAAATTCCTCCCGTACAGGATGTCCTCCCGTCACAATGTGCTTCAATCCAAAATACTGTATTGGCTTCGAACAAACCAGAACTTGATGGTCTGCGGCCTCACTCCCCTAATCAGTCATAAACTAGGCATTCTTTGTGAAACCACAAGGTTGAGTTTTGACCTAAGCCTGCTATCGCTGGGGTCTGGAACGGCATTATCATGTCCTGACTATCAATCAACTGATAGTATGTTGTATCCGGATTCCTGCCAAGAGAAGATCGGAGGGCATTGAGAAGAGTCATTGTAAATAATCCATGCCCTAATTTTTCCTTTGCAGTTTCGTTGTTCTGACACGCGCCCATCATAACGTGCGTAGAGAAATCAAAACACCATTTGTCATTCAAAGCTCGGGGACTGTCTGAATGACGCCGAGGGTCACGATCTGCAGCAGCAAGCATAGTAGACAAGGTCTTCCCGGAAGATCCCAAATAACGTGTCTTCCTCCTTTGTTTTGAGTTGCTGCTTCGCACCTTCATTCCAAAGTGGCAACAATCCAGAATCACTGTAATGTGGTTTCCATGCTTTTTCCCAATTTCGGAGAGGATAATATTGAGCTCGCGATCACTGATATCTATTCCAGTAACTTTGGTATGATCATTATCGAGGTGTTCTTCCATGTGATGGTCTGCAGGACAGATAGCTTCAATGGTGCCTGAGATACCAGCTATAGTGGCAAAAATTGGATCATGTACAGCACGGTAAAGCGACCCGTGCCCAGCAAAGTAAATAAAGATGTTGTCACCATATGTGACCATTGTATTATCACGGAGGTGGGTATAGAGAGCATCAAG
>JABFYK010000111.1:0-15509 GCA_018849495.1 Termitomyces sp. T123_Mx157
GGCTTATCATTTTGGGCATAGTATCAATAGCAGCAACAGATATATTTGATTCTATGGACAAGGAAGTGAAATGATTAGCACTAGGCAACAGGTCATCTGTTGCTTCTTCAAAAATCCTCCCCAGGCTCTACAGACATGACCTTCAACTCACTGACAACCTCAGTAGGTGGAACAGTCATGAGTGCATCAGGAGAGGGAGCTCCTGCTGCATTGTGGGCTACAAGGAGTTGGGCAAGCAGCTCCTCTTGCTCAGATGAAGACAGGTAGCATACTTCCAACCCTTGAGGACAATAATGAGCAACGTAGCCAGCCTTTCTACAGCATTGACACAACAAGAGAGTGGAGAACTGCTAGCAGGAGGCATCAACATCCATAGGAGCTCCCTAGAGTAGAGGACATGGAGGAGCAACAGGAGGAGCACAGAACAGAGCAACATGAGAGGGGATGGAAAGGCTTGCACCTGCTTGAGGGGCAGTCAGAGAGCAAAAGGGAATGGGAGGATGCTGAGTATGTTGCAGCTCATGCTTGAGTTCCATCAACTGCTACTGCTTATGTGCCACCTTGTACCAGGTATCTACATGTTCATCATCTGGGCACCTCTCAGCCATGCTTTCAATATGGTCCATGAGAGAGGAGTGGAGTCCTTCTCAAAACATGAAGCAGAGCTGAAGACTATCCAGATATCCAGCTTGCTCACTAAAGCATGGAAAGAATTGATATACTTGTCTAAAGACCACTTTCCTTGACTGTACTGATCTTGGTCTTGAAGGGAGAGGGCAGCAGTCTTGGCCAAGTCAAGGGGAAAGAACTCAGCTCAGAAATCCTTCTCAAACTCTATCCAACTAGCAAAACTCTCTACTCCTCCTGAATACTGGAAAATGCACAATGCATAGGTCAAAGCTTGGCCCATCTTCATATAAGAGAGGACCCAGGCAATTTTGAGGGTGTTGGAGGTGAAGACTTTACTGCTCAGCTGAATATAGGTGATACAGGACTGGAGGAAACATTCCCCAGCCTTATGGTCCCTATCAAAGACATCAGAGAACACAGGCAAGGAAGTTTGGAGTGGGAAGCCAAGAGGCCTGAATTAGGGGCTGAAGCAAACCTTCTTGCAGCTGCTGGGGGTGTAGGAGAGGTAGTAGTAGCAAGGAGGAGATATTCTAGAAAGGAGGCCTACAATAAGTGGTAGGCCTGGAATAAAGAAAAAAATCAAGAAGTCTAGTATGAGAAGTCCCCTGACAAAGTCTTAGGTCTCAGTGCTTGAGCTGCACAGTGCCAATTAAGAACAAATCTATCATTGTCCATGTTAATGGCAAATCTAAAACAGCGATGTTAACAGTACTACCACATCAACATCAGGAAAGGTTCAAAAAGGTGACAGTGCGAGAATTGCATGAAGCAAAGCAGCTTTGGGCACACTTTCGGTTAGCTCGGGTCCGGATCAAGGATGGATAGATATCAACTTCGATCACAACACGGCGCTGAAGGAATACAAATAGCAACAACTTCGATCCGGATCTATACTTACACTTACCAGCCAATGTCGTGCGCTAATTCTGTAGGAGACGTTGTCAAACTCGTGCAACAAGAGACTTGCTCCAACATAAAAGTCAAAGTCGCCATGAGAGATAAGCAACATCAAGATGTGTTGAAGGACAGCTGGAATTTACGGAAGCGATAAGATTGTGACAGATTCATGTGACTGGCCTAATTGAACAATAATTCGTTGCCTTGGACAACGACCTGCTCCACTCGTTTACTTTACCCCCGCGTGTGGCCGACCAGCTGGGATTTCATCCCTCCGTGTCCTTTCTTCACAGCCTTTGGGCCACCTATGCTCATGTCTGTTCCTCTTCTTTCTATACTTGCTTTTCCCTCCCTTGTTACTGCCTACACATGGAAATTCGACTCGCCTCCGCAGCAGTGCTCCAATCTTACCATCTCCGTATCTGGCTCTGGCGGAAAACCACCTTACCGCGTTCTCATACTTCCTTTCGGTCCCAGCCCTCTTGCTAATAATGTTGAGGCCAGAACAATTGTCGACCAGCCTTTTCCGGATGACGCGTCAAGTGTTAGTTTCAAGCTCAATTACCCTGCCGATTCTCAGTTTGTGGCAATAGTAAGTCATTTCTTAAACACCCCTTCTACTGGCGGAAAACCGACAAAATATGGGAACACTTGTCGGTGCCAAGGAAGGTCAATTAAATAATCAAGCATACTCTCGTTATCTTCTGATGGATGAAACGGAGTCAGGACGTGGGAAACTTGCCCGCGAAATGGAATCAATGATTCATGCCTCACTGCCGTCGTTATAGCATCCTTTCACCAATCAGTGTTCGTGTGCTGACTCAGTCATAATCAGCTAAGCGATTCAACAAGTTTTGGTTCGGGTGGTACTAGTGTCGCCGTCGGAGTTGCTTCATCTTCCGACTCTTCATGTTTTGATACAATCACAAACGTAGCTCCAAAATTTGTTTTTTCTATTGAGCCTCCGAACCAGATTGTTCAGTGTGTACCAACACGGATATGGTGGGACAATTCGACCGTCGTTGGGTGAGCAGTACTCTTCTTAGGAATTCCATACAGGAAATCTCATTACTACCAGACAAACTACCTTCCTAGGAGTTATTCCGGGTGGACAATCATTCTCTATTCCTGGGACCAATATTACGAGTATCATCTCTCAGGGGACTGGGTTCTCCTGGACACCCAACCTCCGTGGCGGTACTACGCTTATGATCGTTGGAGGCGATGGCCGTGGAAACGGTACTGCTGGCAGCAGCCTCAATCTTGTCAGCAGTGGTCCTAATAATATTGGATCTTGCCTCGACGACGCCAGCCCTAGTTCAACACCAGGATCACCTGCGGGAGGGACGTTTGCGACAAGCACACCGACAACCGGGGATAGTAGTACCGGCGGCAAGACAAACGTTGGTGCTATCGTTGGAGGTGTCGTTGGTGGGGTTATAGGCCTCGTGGCTATTGGCCTTTTCTTCCTTTTCTTCGTTCGACGTTCCCGTATTGAACGAAACAGGGAGAAGCCCGTTAATCTACTCAACGTGGATGAGGGTGACGAAGCTCCTGTTGGAGCTGCCGGCGGAAACAGTAGGAACGAGCTACCGGAATACTACCGACCTCAGCCGTTCACGGTGCCTGATCCCACGATTGCGTCAACCTATGACGAAGACTTCGGTGGAACCAACGAAGGGCGCCCGCTATCCGGGTATACATCGACAAGTCGTAGTGGGACCCCTGATATCCTCAGTTCCTATGGCGGTGGTTCGACAACCACGAATGGAAGAAAAGGACAGTTAAGACAAATGCGGCCAATTAACATCATTCAGCATGATGACGCTGGTCCGAGCATGCCTCCCAGGCCCCCTGACGACGAGGTTGAGACTGTTGAGCTGCCACCTGCATACACGAATATCCGGCAGTGATTCCATTCAGACCTGTTCAACCCTCCTTCCACGTTCGCCAATCCTTTTGATCGACACGTGCATGATATCCTTCGAAAGATATCGAAGATAGAGACCTATTTCTCTGTGACACTCACGACAGTCGTTGTCTTCGGAAGGTCTGGGTGTGTTTCCTGCTGCAGCTGTAGGAAAGCCCTTTTGCTCTGTTTTGCATTCGTTTTCAAATTTCGCTGGCTCTCGTAATCTTTTCTTACTGCGCTTAACGCATACATCACATAACATTCCTCTGATCACTTCTCGTGCGAGCTACATTCGTTGTTTTATATTCGACGTTTTTCATTCATAGCTGCATTATGGACAGTTTGACCTCATTTCATCATTTCTTTTCACTTTTTGATTTTCTTCCTAGCATATTATATTCTCTGTCGTGAGCCACGTTCTTTTGTTTTCACATTTGTCATCTTTGATTCATAAAAGCATCATGGACATCGTGTATACATAGTTTATCCGTCCACTCGGACGAGTCCGATCAATATCCTCAGCAGAAGCAATTTTGTGGACACGACGCCACCGGTTACAAGTCGGTATTAGGGCGTATTGAGACATCTCCGAGTTGGGGCTGTAGGTTGTCAGCTCTACATATTTCGTAGCGATTATGTCTTCCGGTATCAGAATGGCAAAAAATATATCAAGTAGATTCTTTTCATACTTTCAACTCAGGAAATCTCACGGGAGAGTTGATATGACACGATGAGAAAGACATGTAACGTGTTATAATGAAGGCTCACACTGATGTTGATATCAGTGGCCGGCCGCCAGTTCCACTGATGTTGATATAATAATATAGAACACACTTGTTGAACAAGAAGTATGCCACAAGTATTCAGATTCCAAATACACCGTTTTAAACAGAAAACAGACTCAACAGTTTGTCGAACAAGGGTCCAGCATGACTGTCAAGGTATCTAAATCTTGGCTCTGAGTAAACGATAGGAGCTCAGTATACGGTCGACCGTGACACGAAGAGTCAATTCCCTTGCTTTGTTTCCGGAATCGTGATTGTCGTTAAGCACCTTTGGATTGGCCGGCTTTCAACAAACTTCATGTAAGAATATTAGTGCCAACATTCGACGAGCTTGAGAAGACTAGATCTTTATCACTGTGCGTGTCGAAAGAATGAGCACCCAAGCTTTAACCACATTAAATCGTTCAAGGTTCAATGTTTTTTCTAAGAGATCAGTCTCATACCAAAAACGTTCTCCACATTTTGAGGTAATACTTATGTGAACCGGAGGACAATAGTAAGCGTTCGGCTTCAATAAACTTGTCAGGTCAGGGAAAGCAGTTTTCCGAAACCTGTCGCAATGTCAATAACCGGTTTTCAGTGCAGTACGTCTGTGTGACTTGATAGGCCAATTTCAGGTAAGTAGGAACGCCAAGATGGTGATGGTAATACCATTCTGTCTTCTACCACCCTCCGAAATGAAACCACGCTCGAACGCGATGATCTTATTGACCTTTACAACACATTTCGTGGCCTCGATGAGCTTTTGGTGCGGGCTTCGGAACAAATGTAGAGCGTTACGTTTTTCGCAAACGGCCGTCGACTCCTTCTCAATTAGGTAGGTTGGCAACAAGATATGAATTGAGTCATACCCATCTGGTAGAGAATGACCAGGCGGACACAGCGCTAAACGATAACGGCTATTCACATAGTCCTCACTACAAAAGTTGTCAAACAAGGGTGGATTGCATGGTTGTTTGTTCCATGCGGGCTAACAAAGTCTCACCAAGTGAACATCAGCAGGAAGTTTCCTGTTCACTGTGGTATGCACCATGGCACTACTGTGTCCTTTGCGTTGTCAAACCAGACTTTTTTCATCATATCTACTGCTACTGATTCAGCGATGTTTATTACTACGTAGTCAATCTGTTGTCCCTTCTGATTGGTACGTCGTCCCACCCAGGCTGGACACCAGATCTATCCGTGAGCGCTGCTGTTGATCCTGTTGCCCAGTGGGGGTTGTCGAGGTAGAGGGGTTGTCTGCGCCAATGACCTGAACAATAGTTTGTGTTTCTATGCTGTGTATCTCGATGGTGCCGTTCGGAAGAAGTGTTGTTACATATGGATAATCCAGGCCTGGATTGACCGGCTTCGAAATCAGACTTGAATGAGTAGTTGGAGATGGGGTTACGCACATACAGCCTCTGGATGGCTGGGCCACTCCAGTGTGCCACGCACAGGGTCACCATCTGTGGTGATAAAGAGCCCAATCGTAGTAGCCCCCGTCCAAGACAGTATAAGAAACTCATTACCACCGACAGTTGTGATGGAAGGTCGGATAAGTACGTTCGAGTCTGGCGCTTGCGAAATGGGGATGACGGGGAACAGTGAAGCGGCTTCAAGGTCTACCATGCTGTAATGTTCTTTGTCAGCGATACAAAGAGAGTGGCCTAGGCGACGAGCGAGGCTGGCGCCTTGTGGTAGGGGAATTTCCTAAGTTGCGATGTCAAAATTCTCCAGTAGACGACCAAATGAAGATACCTTGGAAAAATTCATCCGCTCGCGCATCACATACATCGCTATGCCCGTCCTTTTAATGACGCAAAAGTTGATGGGCTCCAGAGCCGTCAAGGAGGTATTTGGCGAGATAGGAGGACGCTGCAGGTCACGATGATCTACTGCGAACGTTACAACATGCCGAATGGGCTTGACTATATTGAAAGACACAGGGTCTAGAGTAGGGAGGGTATAGAAATGAAGAATACGGTCTAGAAGAAGAAACACAATCAATGAATAACTCTGCATAGAAGAGAAAGGGGGTGTACTGAGGTACCGGAGAGGATGAAAGCCCGTCCAAGGCATGGGACCAAGACTATTTCGTCAATAGGTTTTTCATTGGGGACGGCCTGACGCGAGAGGATGTTATACGACTCAAGCTATAACAAATAGATTGATCAAATCTGTGGAGACATTTTCAAACGGAAGTCTGACTTTGTTAGGATCGTCAGCTTGGAGTGCGAAACGAATGAGTTCTCCATTGGAGCATCCGACGTAAATCTCTGAACCTATATTTTTCCATGAGAATCATTCCTCGAGGCATTTGATAGCGCGGAACGTAACCGAACGCCTGCGCGCAGGTAATCTGGGTTTCACCTGGAAGATATGAGCAACTTGTATAACGATGCAAAGAACAGAATACCGAAAGGATCCCCGGGAGCCGAGAACAAATGCTGAAGTTGATATGGTGGTACATCGACTGGATTCGTAGGAGCATAAGTCATTGGTTTAAGCAGACCACAGTTGAACTCGATGGTTGACGACGCGTTGATTTGTCAGCCTGACCGAGAAACCAGCCAGCCGACACGGCTTGTCCTCTACTCCGAAGCGATTCAATGCGTCGAGGTTCACTTTCTTACACTCGTTCAGCGGCGCAATATCTATATAATTAGCGACTCAATTTTTCTATGACAGCCAACAGAAGGCAATCCCTGTCGCTGGGCAGTAGCTGGGTTGCTCCTAGCATTATCAGTCCCCCGATCACAGATTTTGAAGGATGGACCGAAAGTTGGAAGAATGTGTTAGCTCGAGGTAAGACCTGTGCTTCAGAGAAGAGTCAATTAAATATCGTAAGATATCATCGACGAGCAGGTTGTTTCTGTTGAAGCGAACACAACAGTCGAAGAGGCCTGTGAAGTAAGTTTCGCCATCATCGTTTCTTAGTCAACTTCAAATTTTGCTCGCCAGACGCTTCTCTCTGAAAATTCCCACTGTCTTGCCATAAAAACTTCAGCAATTAACGGATCTAAGTGCATTGGCCTTTTCGACGTAGGATTATAGTACATGACGTCAATATGGGCGTCTAACCCCTCCATTTCAGTTCTCCGATGTGAATGCCTTCTTGACACTCGCTGCAACTAGTCATACTTTGCATCTAGAGGATTTGCTTGACAAACCTCGTTCAAATGACATAGTGGCGGCTGCTCGAGCAGGTCATGTTCCAGTCCGTTTAGTCAGTAGTAAGTCAACGGCCGTGTGTGATTGCACCTATTTCTTGACTCCTTTCTAAGATTACTCCGACAAGAATCCATTGGAGATCTTGCCCAACAATGCCACAGTCATATCTCTGTTGCGGCTATTCTCTCGAGGCGTACATCGGGGTACGTTTCTGCTAAGTTGCAATAAAAGGTGCAAGTAACTATGTTGTACTGTCAGCCTTGATCCTTTCTGCCTCTTCTGGTGACTTTGATGGATACGTATCAGATCGCGGTCTCCTTGCCTGGTTCGCCTCTTACGCTGCTAACACACCGTCGCTACAGAGCTATCTTTCCAATCCACTCCATTCCCTGTCGCTCCCGTCGCTTAACATTTATGCTGCAGTGATTGGAACAACCTCAAGCTCCACAGTCCTGGACGCGATGAGACTGATGAGCGAAGAGGGAGTTAGTAGTGTGGCGGTCGTTAATGATGAGACTGGCGCCCTCTTGAGCGCCGTTAGCGTCACAGACATTGGCAAGGTGGTCATTACCTCTTGTGATGATCGTTCGCTCATCCTGGATGCATGTAGGTTGTTGTCCCTTCTCAGAGCAAACATGTTTTGTCCACACCACTGCACCAATTTATCTCTCTCATCAAGGTGAGTTTTTTTTTGATATCGAACGAGATCTGCCAACCACAACTTAGGAGGCTGACGGTTCGACTGATGGCGCCGACAAGTACCCTGGTATAGTACACTACAAAGGATAGATCGCTAACTTATCTCACGTGTGCAGTATATTCTGTTTCTGCGGCCAACTCTCTTACGTACACGATGGAGAAGCTCCTCGCCAGTAGGTCCGCAATGCCACCCTTCATCTCTTCTACTTACACTACCCTAGCCAATGCCCATCGCTTATTTGTGACTGCAGATTCCCGGCCCCCGTCACCGATCCAAACATCAACAACATATGGCAGTCTCTCCGGCATTGTGTCCATCGTAGACAGTGCGTCATTCGGTTTTTGACAATCCGCCAATTCTGTCTAATGCGACTCCCTGCTTCATTCTATCAAGTCCTTTCATTATTCGCGCGACTGGCGAACATTTCTGACGTTGACCCCACAATGATGCAGCGTCATCGGCGCGCTTCTTCTGCCTCGTCTCACTCCTCGTCTGAGCGTGATCTTTTTCTGAGATCGCTGTCAAGATCGAGTAGTAGGGCAAGCATTCAGCGAAGCTCAAGCTTCGTTATTCCACCCGTGATTGGCGGGAGGAATCATTCGATTAGGAGTTCAATATCTAGTCTCGAGTCTCTTCAGAAGTCGTGATATTTGGACGTGATGATATCGTTCCATTATGAACGATGATGCATGCTATAAGCCTATTGTTCAGGAAGATCACGTCTCAGCATTTCCGATCCTTGTATGTAGCTCGATGTCTGGTGATGTTCGCGATATACATTACAGTACATAGGATTCTACCCAATGACATAGTCTGACAGAAGTGGGAGTGGGAGACTTGGATATAGATAGTAAATCAGTGTGGTCTGTCGCCAGATAATATGGGACTTGTCGTCCGATTATGGTACCTGTCGTGTGGATAGTCATCTGGCAAGCTGGCGTGGCGATGCCGAAAGCTGTCTATGGTGCCGTTCACCTGTTCACCACCGACAATAGATGTATCTCACTCAATTCTGTCCATTCTTTGAATATAAATTTGTCTTGCCAAAATGCTTCCGAAGTCGTACGGAGCATGCTGAATCAGGAAATACAAAATCAATGCAAAAAGAACCTATGAGTGGTAATAAACCCCTACCCTCCACTTCTCAAGATCTTCAATTTTTTCCCCGCCGAAGGCCACTTGTCACATTTGGGTGGTGACTAAGTGAACGATGATTCGATCTCGAGTGCAGGAGGTTTTTATTCCAATTGATCGGCCGAGATAACTATGCTAGATCCGAATCTGAAATTGGCTCCACCTTCCTGGATATCGACCACCACTTTCTCTTACTATCCTTTAGCTGCACACTAGCAGCTCTTTCTTGTTAACAGAATGAGCACGACGAGTACGATCACCGCAAATTTACCCGTAGGCGCTTCCGTACCTCCCTACACCCCGCACGCGATCTCCGTTTCTCTCCCTACCTGGCGAGATAATGTCGCATACGAAGAGGGCCAGAAAAGGGTGGTGGATTCCATGGTCACTGGATACCCCAGGTTCTTCATCCATCTGAGTATACAAAAAGTGCGGGCTATCTTCTTTCCCACTGACATTCTTTCTCATCTTGCATTAGCTTGCACGGATATTCGAGCATAAGTATGGCCGGAATGGAGAACGATGTATGCTCTTTGCTACACAGAAGGTTGCGGAACATTGCCGGTCGTTCATGCAGAAATATTCCGTCAACTCCCGGCTCATGAGCCTCCTCATATGCCCCGAAGATAAAGCTAACGGACGAATAATCGAGCGGGATGTTAGGACCCAATCTGACTGCTCTTCGGTTGCCTCAGTCAATGTTCATATCGTCTTGTTTCCATCGGACTCTTTCCCTTTTGCCAAACAATTTTGGCAGCATACCGGGATGGGCATGTCGAGCCGTCTCGCCGAACACTGCTTATCTATGCTCCCTGATGAAGTGACGCAAGCTAAAACCCCATCTTCGCCGCCCATGCCTCCTCGTTATATTGGAAAAGCTTTTAACAAGCATTACTCAGTCAAGTCACAGAGCAGGTCGACGTCTCCACCCCTACCACAACCCAGCTTCAGGGAAGAGACTTTGGAGGCAGATCACAGCGTTTATCTTGAGGAGCGCTATGGCCGCAATCTGCCAATTGCTTCTGCAGCGTCAGCGAAGCGTGCGCTTCGACGAAGGGTCGCTGGTGTATTGATCCACGACACCGCTCACGAGCATCAAGGGGAGCCAATCGCTGGGGAAAAAAATCTTGTGGTCGGGCCTAGTTCTCGTGGAGTCGCAGACGTGTCGGAACATGATGTGTACCTCTACCCTACTGGTATGGCTGCTATTTGGAATGCTCATCATATTGCGTTGGCCACGCGCCCCGTGGCGAAGAGTGTTTGCTTCGGGTATGATCCGTAATACGTCATTTTGTGCAAATCACTTACTTTGATGAATTCTTAGATTCCCATATACTGATACCCTAAAAATCCTGCAGAAGTGGGGACCTGGATGCCACTTCTTCGGAGAGGGTGTGGATCTGGAAATCGATGAGCTCGAGGCTCTCCTCAAGCGCAAGGCTTCTCAGGACCCCAACACACCGCCCGCTGTAGCTCTCTTCACAGAATTCCCCTCCAATCCTCTCCTCCGTTCTGCCAACCTTCCTCGTCTTCGTGCACTCGCGGACAAGTATGACTTCCTTCTTGTCATCGATGAGACAATTGGAAACTTTGTCAATGTCGAGGTCTTACCTTATGCCGATATCGTCGTGAGTAGTCTCTCGAAGGTGTTCAGCGGTGTCGCCAACGTGATGGGTGGCAGGTGAGCTTTTTCTTGCGAATGTCTGCTTTGACCAATCAATTCTTCTCAGCCTGGTCCTCAACCCGCGACGGAAGTATTATTCCGCTCTCAAGGCGTACATGGATGCGAACTTTGAAGACCTCTACTACGACGAAGACGCCATATACATGGAGCGCAACTCACGCGACTTCCAACGGCGTATTAGTATCATCGACACTAACACCACCGCTGTCTGTGATTTCTTACGATCACGCTCCGTCGCTGGCGGAGCCCCATCCGCTGTTCTTAAGGAGGTCTTCTATCCCAAGTATATCACCCCCCAGAACTACGAGATCTGCCGCATCAAGACGTCTGGAGCCGAAGGCGGGTATGGCGGGCTTTTCTCCCTCACATTCACATCGAATGCTGCATCTGAGGCGTTCTTTGATGCGCTCGAGTGCTACAAAGGCCCGAGTCTTGGCACCAACTTCACCTTAGCATGTCCTTTCACCATTCTCGCGCACTTTGCAGAGCTGGACTGGGCGGCGCAGTATGGGGTTGAGGAAGGCCTGGTGAGAATCAGCGTCGGGATGGAGGACACACAGTTGTTGTTGCGCTGGTTTGATGTGGCGCTAAAGGTTGCGGAAGCAGCTGCGAGTGTTCAAAATTTGGCCTTGGAATAGTACCGCTTATGTGTTATCTGTTTTCCTTCAACAAGGAAAGGAATTTTTGGCCTATCATCCATACCACGTTGTATCCAACTACAAGTACTGTATCGATAGTGTATTTCATGATCATTTCGAAACCGTCACTGAGAAATTCTCTTTAGATTTATAAAGAGATATTTGGCGAACTTTCTTCGTGCGGTACATCAGCTGATGTGTAACGTATAAGTAGTACAACGCTTCAAAATGACTAGATCAGATTGCTTGTTTAGGCTGATTCGGTGGCGCAGAGTCAAACAGGACATTCAAAATTTGGGCGATAAGGTGATCAATGGGGACAAAGCACAAAAGCGTTAAATTTGAATTCAACCGAGCTGATACAAACGTCTTGGCGCATCCGTCATAAGAAGCAACTGTAGAGATCTTTCGGTCCGAAACTCAATAACCAATCACGATTTTAGGCACTCAATAATCAGCATCAGCTTGGACTTAACAAATAGCCAACCGTAGCCGGAAACCAGAGTGCAGCAGAGTGATCATGACCAGCTCCGAACAACCATGTTGTTCTTGATGAGATCAATAGTAATACACTACTAGTACAGATAACCAAAACAAGAAATAATAAATAGGGTAGAGTCATCTAAACTTCTTGGCCCTTTCCAAGCTTAGTCTTCGAAGGTAGTAGTTCGGGGTTGATGTGGGGGACTAAGAGGAAAACTCAGTTATCATCTTCTCGAAGAGAAGAGATAACTTACCAACACCTCCCTGAGAGATGACCACATCACCAAGGAGCTTTCCGAGTTCCTCATCATTGCGGATTGCGAGTTGGAGATGACGAGGGACGATACGTTGCTTCTTATTGTCCCGAGCTGCATTCCCTGCAAGTTCGAGAATCTCAGCAGCGAGGTATTCAAGAACAGCAGCGAGGTATACTGAAACAGCCATAAGGGAAGGTAAGGCGATAATAGTTCTACTACTTACCAGGCGCACCAGCACCCACACGGTGAGCATAATTGCCATTCTTCAAGAGACGGTGGAGACGACCGACGGGGAATTGGAGGCCAGCTCTTGCTGAGCGAGATTGCGACTTGGCACCATCGACACCGGAAGCTTTGCCACCACGAGCTTTTCCGCTAACTTTTCCGGACATGGTAAGATTAACAGTGGCAGTGAAAGAGGGTAAGTTGTGATAGTTTTGAGGAACCTTGGGGAGTAGGGAAGAACAACTAATCCAGCGTGCGCACGGGCTTTTATATTTCGGCAAACATTCGACGTTGATCGCAATCAACAAAGTCGCGCCAGACGCGTCACGACCAAATACATGCAAAGTCACGTGTCTATATATAAGCCCACCACACCGTCGAGTGCAACTTCTTCAACTCTTGCCCACCGCCGTCCACCACTGCCCACCGCCTCCTTTGACATTATCTATCACTAATGGCACCCAAACCTGCATCTACTGCCGGCAAAGCCCCAGCTTCCACTGCTTCGAAGGCTCCCGCTAAGGCGACCGAGGGTGCGAAAGCAGCCAAGAAGACATCGAAGGCCGCAGCCCCTGCAGATGGCGAGAAGAAGAAGCGCAGGAAGGTTAGAAAGGAAACATACTCTTCTTACATCTATAAGGGTAAGTTGAAAACACTCAAATCGCGTTTTAACACACTCTTATATTGTGGCACAGTGCTGAAGCAGGTACACCCCGATACGGGTATCTCCAACAAGGCGATGGCTATTCTGAACAGCTTCGTCAATGACATCTTCGAGCGCATCGCAACCGAGGCTTCCAGTACGTTTTTACACCTTGCTGCTTGCAGCGTCATTGAGACCAACCTAAACAATATAGAACTCGCATCATATTCCAAGAAGTCTACAATTTCATCACGCGAAATTCAAACATCAGTCCGACTCATTCTACCTGGCGAACTTGCTAAGCATGCTATCTCAGAAGGTACAAAGTCGGTGACCAAATTCTCATCGGCGGGTGCGAAGTAACGATCTTTGGTAAGTATTCTGGTTTTCTCCTATTATGAATCCGTGATCATTGGATATCGATTTAGTGTCTCAATTTTCGGAGTTTTATATTTTTGTACATCAGTGTATTTTTTAATTTGCATGATTTTTAACCACTCATCTTGTGTTACGCCACGATCGGAGACGCATTGTATCATGATGTAACGAACGAGATACGCTTGACCTGAATTCGACTCAACCGCGATATTCTGTATGGACGTATCAAACAGCGTATGTTATCCCTTTCCAGCGATTAGCGGCGTTTGTAGTTGCTGAAGCCGTGAAGGGTGGCTTAGAGGAAGTTGGCGGCAAACCGACCATTTTCCCAGTATGATGAACAATTCATCGAAATAAATATGAGCTTTCTTAAGATTTTCTTTCCTCAGATATTTTCACAAAAATGCGCGGCCCCGCTAAGTCACTATCTAATCTAATTCCTCGTTGATTTCCGGACTCGAAATCCATTTTGAGTTCCATCAGACATCCTGGGATTCTCGTGGAAATCGGGTGCGTTGTTACGCTTCCATATTCAGCTCTACTGCCGGCCGTAGTGGAGGACAGGAAGTCGGTGCTCTCCGAAGTAGCATGTCCACCCTAGTCTTAGTCCACCATGGCATAATCTATGATCCTTTGCGTTATGCCTACTGGTTCGCAGAGCGAGTCTCTGGCGTTGACGAGGTCTGGGTGGTACGTGCAATTCGAAAAGTGTAGCCATTGACCTGATACACTGAGCCTTCCTTAGGATCACCCTGGGATGCCGGAACTTTTACCAATGGCGATGACCCTCGTCTGCATACCGCGAGTTGGAACCAAGATCGCCAACATTCACGGCAAAGTTTCCGGCTTAACGTTTCCTTCCTATGTCAGGTTCTGAGATAGAGAAAGGTCTCAAGAGACCTAACATGTAACATTATGTACTTGTTTTTCATTGTCAGATATATACGTGATTTGCACGAATATTTAATAATAAAAAAAGGAATTGCGGCCCCACATGCTGATTTATCTTCTTTCACTACAATGCCGATCTATTTGCTTCTACTGCCATATGTGGGTTCCAGTAGGGTTCTGGTAGTGGAGTGAGGTCTTATGCCGTCGAGGTGTCAGGCTAGGGGGACGCAAGGGATCAAAAAGTGAGCGCTGAGCGGCTCGGCATTAATGGGGTCAGTCACGCTGTCAGACCTCCAATAGCCTTCGATAGAGCGATGTCACGATAGACGTGGCGTATATGTACTAATTGGAAAAGCATGAAGAAAGGATACAAGAAAAAGTGCGGGCGAGACGGATAGAATGAAAAAGAGTTCACACAAATCACTCAATCACGCAAAAATTTCAAACTTGATTGAAGCTTGAGGTCTGATGTGCGATATTGATCAGAAAACGACTCGTCATTTAATAATCGGGTCAACATACCTTGGTCTTGAAGCTTGAATGACTTGCGACTTGAAGAGGTCTGAAGTGATTCAAAACATGCACCCACAGTAGTAGATGACACTGGTGTAAAAATTTGCCTTGAGACAGATAATAAATGGTCAAGAACATGTCGGACAGGAAAAATAAATGGTACGGTTGGACAGTGGTGGTGGACTGCTTCCCAGAATCCTACAGTTAGACATTAACAGGTGATGCAGGCAACTGAGAAAAGTTCACATACTATCAGATGCCGAAGGTCTAGAGCATCTACAAGTACAGAGATGATCAGCTTGACAGATATATACATTGACACTGGTCGAGAATGTGATACTCACAAACTAAGCCCATAGATACCTCGATGACAGGCCCCGTGTGGCGCATGTTAATAGACGGGGCTGTGTTCAGTGAGATCATGATACTCCTACCCTCATGACGCGAGGTAAAAGACATCTCATAGTTGTAGACGTGTGTCCGAAGCCAAGCCCACTTGAATGATGAAGCTCAGAATACGGTGGGGCAAGCTGAAGAAGAGGTGCGAGAAAACTAAGTCTCGACATACAGTGGTCGAAGAAGGGTT
>JABFYK010000112.1:0-30354 GCA_018849495.1 Termitomyces sp. T123_Mx157
GCAGGGGCGGCCGGCCGTCGTTGGACCAGCCAGCACGTGATATGACGCGCGGAGATGTTGCGCTGGAATTCCTCAGTTAATTCGGATCCGTCAATGCGAGCGAGCATGAGAGAGATTGACGCCATGGAGACTTTTGAGATTTGAGAGGAGGAGAATGCTTAATCTGAGGGGCCGTGCGTTGCGGGAAAGAAATGGATTGAATTTCTTGAGTCCTGAGAGTTCTCGAGCGCCGGGTCCTCCTCCCGAGAGAGGAGGGGGGCCGAAACTCAAGCTAACACGAGGGACTATGTGTAGGTACGAGTGTGTGTATGTAAGTAAATTGTAGAATGGAATACTATGGAATAGGGATGGTGGGTGGGGATCAAAACGACGACGCGTGACGTATTTGTGGGTGTCTAATCAGTCGAGTCTGCGAGCGCAGTGTGAGACGATGATTAGAACCAGTATTTATATGAAATAATGAAAACTTACCTGCGAGCGCAGTGTGAGACGATGATGTCGCCGCCACCGCGCTCGCAGATATATAAATGTGATGTGAACAATGGGAACAAAGGAGTAAGGGTAATTGATTGAAAGCGAGCCTTGAAGAGATAAGATGTGATGTTGTGACGGGGTGCGATGATCTAATCTTTGGCCCGAATTAACCACGGGCAAACTCCCCCATACTTGCCCGCCACATCCTGGACCACCAACCCAACCATGCTCCCAGCCCATCGCTTTGGGCTGGCTAGATTGCCACGCCCTCGCTCGTTTCGCTTTTCGTCAACTGTCGCGCAGCCTCCTCCCCGTAGACTCTTTCACCGCACTAAACTTGCTGTCCGGTATACTGGTTACCTGGCACTCTC
Source organism: Termitomyces sp. T123_Mx157 (assembly GCA_018849495.1). NCBI lineage: Eukaryota > Fungi > Basidiomycota > Agaricomycetes > Agaricales > Lyophyllaceae > Termitomyces > Termitomyces sp. T123_Mx157. The sequence goes on from JABFYK010000112.1 coordinate 846, forward strand.
CTCGGTCTTTGGTGTTCTCGTAATCGGAGCCGGCATCTTCGTCCACGATGCTTTTACATACACTGAGAAACACGTTGATCGTGTTCCTGTGTCACCTCTGGCCCTTCATCCGGAACGTGGAGGCCCCAAGAATCTTCCCGTAGTCCGCGTCCAGGTTGACGACGAACAGGACGAGGAAAATGCAAAACTAGCAGAAAAGCCCAAACTGGTCATAGTCGGCGGTGGTTGGGGCGTATGTCATTTCAATCACTCTATCTAGAGTCCCGTACTGAACACAAGGAAAGGCTATGGGTGTCCTCAAGACCCTCCACGTCGGAGACTATCATGTCACGGTCGTTTCTTCAGAAACTTTCACTACTTTCACTCCCCTCCTTCCGTGTATGTCATATTGACTTTGACGCCCACGCGGATCACTAACTATCCTTCCGACCAGCCGCGGCCGTTGGTACTGTCCAAATTCGCTCTCTCATAGAACCGATCCGCAAAATAATTGCGCGTCTGCGCGGTCATTTTGTCCAAGGAAAAGCTGTAGACCTCGACATGAAAGAACGGTTATTAGAAGTTGAAACTATGACACCTGACGGTAAACACGCCAACATCTACATTCCGTGGGTGCATCCCCCTTTGATCCTGACAAGCCCGTTCATGCCCCATTAGGTACGACAAACTTGTAATCGCTGTTGGCTCATCTTCGAGTACTCATGGCGTTCCGGGTCTGGAGAACTGCTTCCAGCTCAAGACGATTGCAGATGCACAGGGTATCCGTCGCAGGATTATGGGTATGATTTTTCGAGGACACTTGTTTTGTGGCTTACACCTACAACAGACAACTTCGAAGCGGCAAGTCTCCCGACAACGACTCCGGAAGAGCGCAAACGTCTCCTCAGTTTTGTCGTTTGTGGAGGCGGACCTACCGGTGTTGAGACAGCCGCCGTGAGTCATCTACGCTCAAGGTTAGCCTGTTAGTAAGTGAACTCTGTCTGCAGGAAATAGACGACTTCTGCCAAGAGGACATCATGAACTATGTGAGTGCCGCCATAATCACTCATAGCCTGCATGCTCATACTTTGCAGTTCCCAAAAATATGTCGAGAGGAGGTATCAATCCACGTCATCCAGTCCCGTGAACATATCCTCAACACAGTCCGTCCCTTTCATCTAACTCTACCTTCATTAGCCTAAACTGTCACAGTATTCTGAAGCGATTTCTCAATACGCCGAGGTAAAATAAATAAACTATCTCATTTCTACCGTTGTTCAGTCTCAATTTCTCGTTTAGAAAAAGTTCAATCGGTCTGGTGTCAACTTGATAACCTCTGCAAGGTCTGACATTTCTTCTTTGTATCACCCTCTACTGATTCTTGAACTCTCAGGGTTTCTGGAGTGACCGACGGCAGCGTGACATATACAACCAAGGAAAATGGTAAGACGGTGAAACACTCGATCCCAACGAACTTTGTCCTTTGGTCTACTGGTATCGCAATGAATCCGTTCACGCAACGGGTATCGGATCTCTTGCCGAACCAAGTGCACAAGAAAGCTATTGTCGTTGATGCGCACCTCCGTGTGAAGGGTGCACCTCTCGGGGAAGTTTACTGTATTGGAGACAGCTCCACCGTAAGTGCTTTCCAGGTCAAACTAAGTCTGGATTTTTATTTCTGGGAGATTAGATCGAGACATCAGTAGTGAGCCACTTTATGGAACTCGTTGATGAGGCAGACAAGGACAAGAATGGTAAAATTGATTTCGATGAATGGAAGTTCATGGGTAAGTTATGATTGTATGTAGTTGTGCTTGATTACTCAACGCTCGACAGTTGAAAGAATCAAGTCCCGTATTCCTATGGCTGAAGACCATCTTACTGAGGTTCGAGCCATCTTTGACCTCTATGACAAGGACAAAGACAACAGCCTGTCACTCAATGAACTCCTTCCTCTCCTACAAGATGTCGAGAAACATCTGACCTCTCTCCCCGCAGTATGCTCCTCCAACCATTCTACAAACTCCCATCTGACAACTCTCCCCTCTCCACAGACTGCACAAGTTGCATCCCAAGAAGGCAAATACATCGGCCGTAAACTGCACAAGCTGGCGCGCAAGTCTGCCCTCACGCAGCTCAACAATGCTCCATCACCAAGAGACGAAGACGTCTCTAAACCGTTTAGGTATCTGCACCTCGGAAGTTTGGCCTATATTGGCAATGCTGCAGTGTTTGATTTTGGAGGTCACTCATTCATGGGTGGTTTGGCGGCAATGTATGCGTGGCGGAGTGTGTATTGGAATGAGCAGGTGTCGGCTCGGACGAGGGGGTTGTTGATGATTGATTGGATTATCAGGTGCGTTTTGAAAATTTCTGTCGTTTTAGCAGGGTGCAAATTAATTCCTATGCAGAGGTGTGTGGGGTAGAGACTTGTCGCGATTGTGATCACGGCTGCCTGCCTATGTACTTGCGTAATGTTTGATGTGTTGTTACACTGCTGTGATTCGGATATCTAATCGTTCAAATCATTACATGGTCTAGTAAACAATGTCATCAAAATAATCATACTTGTATAATCTATCCAGACCACCTCCAAACCCTGACACCACCTCTCCTATGTCCCTCGCCCTCCCACATTCTTCCTCTCCTCCAAACCTCTTGGTAACCTTTTGCCTCTAACATGTTCCTGACCTCCTCATGTTCCAAAAGAGCACCGAAAAAAACAAGATACCGTGGCCACTCATGGATCCATGGATAATCAAGGGTATGTGGGGCCCCTGGTATAGATGTGGGGAAGGGAGATGGCGGGAACGACGGATCTACACGTGAAGGAAATCGTGTTTGAAGATATTCTACGGGCGAAGCGAAGAACACGTCCGTCTGGTCGTGGTATGTCAGAAGATCCTGACCCCTACGAGCACATTCAATAACAAGAGGATGGAATTCATTAGTGACACATACTGCAGAGGGGGCTCGCAGCTAAGAGCCCACATTTTTCCATGGGCAAGTTCTTTTCGATGAAGATAGGCGTGGCCTGGGGTAGAATGGCAGGGCATCAGGAAGCCGATACCTCCATTAAGCTCTGAAGTGGGAAGGCTGCGGATGTATGTGAGCGCATCGATGGGCGCACTACAGTAGAACAGAACAATGTACGCAGATACTGGGATAGTGAAGCATAGAAAGGAAAGGAACCGTCGGCGGACTGGGGGAAGATACTGGGCTAACTGAGTGAAAAAAGAAACACTTTGTACCGATTTCTTGGTTGTAGCTTTTGTTTTCTGTTTTGTGGCACGATCTGAGATGTCCACGAGAGACTTCGCAGCAAAAACATGTAGAAGTGGCAAGATGGGATGAATGAAACGCCACTCCTTGTGTCCAGCAAATGAATAAATGCAGATAGACCACAATACGCAGTATAACATGTTGCGGAGAGCAACAGCATGCTTGTCAAAGACAACCAGCCACATTCCATGCAAGACAAAGGGTAGTGCAGTGGTGCATAGGATTGGCAACGCTTGGGTAAGATAGTAATGCCACACGTTTGACCCATAAAAGAGAGAGACAGATGAGAGATTTGTGAGCAGAAAATTGAACGGCGTGGATGTCAGTTTCTGGTAATAGAGCGAGTCTAGCAAAAAGAGAGACCAGAAGGCCAGTGCTCTGCACAATGATTAAGGTAGGCTCTGAAATCGAAGTGAATGCCATTCACCCAATGGTCGTAACTTGTTTGAGCAAGGCGATGGATGCTCTTTGATTCCTGAGAATCCAGAAGAGCTTTCCGAATAGATAGAACCATATCACTGCATTGGTAGGACGAACCATACACGCAAGTGCGCCGAGAAGTATCACGTTTCTCATACGAGCACTGAAGGACCAAATCAGCCCATAGTTTAGTGACACATGCAAGGAACAAGCCTGTTGTAGATCAATTGTGGGCTCATGCTAGAACTTGCATCCCACGGGTAATACGCGAAAGCAATCGTCGTCAAAGTTGTTTCCAAAGAGTTTGAAAGAGAGCGCGACAGAGAAAGCGTGTGGAAGAAACAAGTCAACGATAGGAACAGCTGCCATATGGGATCCTCAGAACATAACTTGGAAGAATTTGATAGACACATACTGCTGTAGATACATATCTGCTGCCAAGCCAACGCCGCACAATTTCACAGATCCATACGTCGGTAGCAGCTGCTAATGCTCCATGTAATATTCGTGGACTGTAGATCTACTCCTTGTGAGAGACTTTGTGGCTCGCATCAAAGGCATAGCTACCAAGAAACAGTCACCGACTGACGGTATGTCGGAAAGGCCTGACACTCTCAGCACCCAATATATCGGGATGTTGAGAGCAGGATAGAATATGCTGCGAATCGGGTTTCCAACCAGCCATTCCCAAGTCAGATATCCATATCCAAAGACTGCATGGTATGCGGGCTCAAGAGATTGGAAGTATTCGTCTGGCTGAAAGAAAGTACGAGTGGATATAGCAATAAAAACGCGAACCACAAGAGCCAGACGCGTTGTGGTCATGGACAAACAAAGGCAGTCACATAAAGTTTTTATCTAAGTTCGTTCTACAACGTCGCCGACTCTCGGCCACTTGGAATGGCTTCGCGGGCCATACAACATGCCCCCATTACTGCCAAAGAATTTGCCCACATGTTCCGTAAATGTACGCCTCCAGTAGGCTGGCCAAGAAATATAGGTACGTGGCCATTTTGAAAACCTTCTCATATCATTCTTCTCAAACCTCTACTAGGGGTTGCCACTTCTGGAGGTCCAGATTCTTTGTGCTTGCTCTTTCTCATCCACAGATATCTTTCTGAAGAAAAGTCAGAGCGGCCACAACGTGTTTTTTCCTTGACTGTTGACCATGCCTTGCAGCCAACCTCTGCAGCCATGGCAGAACACTGCTCGAAGTTCGCTCAGAGATTAGGAGTGGAGCACGTCACATCGAAAATAGACTGGGTTCAACCTCCTATATCTTCCGAACCTTTCGAGGCCGCCGCGCGCGCTGCACGTTATCAAGCATTATTCCATAAGATGACGGAAAAAGACATCGATACTCTTGCTTTCGGGCACCACATCGATGACCAGGTGGAGACCTCTCTACTTCGGCTATCTTGGGGTAGCACGAACCTGGGCGCCGCTGGAATGAAATATTGCAGAAGATGGGGAATGGGATGGTTAAAAGGCGGTCTATCGGAATATGGTCTTGAAGGTATGAACCGTTGGATAGTACGTCCCTTGTTGGATGTGAGCAAGGTAAATTGCTGACAAGTCGAGCTCACTCCAAAACATAACTCATGACAACTATTAAGGACCGCGTTCTCGCTACGTGCGAAGCGAACAACCTCCAGTATGTAACAGACCAAACCAACTTTCAGCCTGGTATCACGCTTCGGAACGCGATTCGTCATGAGATACAGGCAAGGGCTCAGAATAAACCTCAAGTGTGTGCCGGATATCTGTCAGGTACCCTCATTTAACCTTTCTACTAGATACCTGTGTCAATGCTATCTCAGGATATCGTCAAAAGGCTGATGAACTTGGAAACTGTTGCCAGATCCCTTAGTAACGTTTCAATGTCTCTCGACTCATCTATCGAGGAGCTCAGAAACGGTGTCCGCGTCCTCAGTCAACAGGCACGGGATATAGATGACAGAGGTATTTCTCCCCGAGAATCCCTGTTTTTCATACTGAATCTTGCAACAGTCGACAGCGTTCTTAGAAGTTGTAGCCTTTCCACATTCAAAGGGACATTCTTGTTCTCTGGAATGGCCTTGCATCAAATTGAACATCCTGACATTAGAAGAGCTCTTGTACTTCGTGTCCTGCGCTATGTCTCACCTTATCCATGGGGTTCGGTGAATGCAGATGCCGGCCGACGTAGAGATTCCATCAGCCAAATAACCAAGCAACTCTGGACCAAGATAACCAAGAAATCGAGGATCCACTCCTTCAATGCTGGAGGAGGGGTCTTATGGTCGCCTGTCGTAATACGAGGTAATGAAATCAAGATGCCGAAGGTTGTCATCTCTGAGTTCTTTTCCGAGGGTGACATGCTTGGATGGATAGCATACAGATCACCACCTCTGAATCGAAGGAAACTCGAGCAACAAGGCATCCCAAACACTCTAGGAATCGATGCGACAAAAACTATAGTTGACGCATATTGGAGAAACAACAATGGGGGGCCTTCAACTACCTCAATCCTTTATGACTGTAGATTCCTCTTAAAGTTCGATCTTGACAAGATACCTCACGATCTGATTTCATGTCTACTCAACAATCCTGCCAATAACAATCGACTCGTGCTTCTCCCAAGGACTCGATGGTATCTTCCCAGAGTCGTGATCGAGCGTGATGGCGTTCCAGAAACGCTTCATGAGAAAGTATCCGAAGAGCCTACAAGCAGCGTTTTTCCCACTCCAGTAAGGCAATACCGGAAGCGAGATGGGGCTGAAGAAATCGATTCAGGCTGGGTAACGACACAATGGGTCAGGCCATTAGCCGCAATATAGTCTGTATTGTACGACTTGCATTTTAACATCAAAGACGAACAGAATTAGCCCTTGGGTTGGCCAGGAAAGTTTCGACCACATCGTGCCAAACTCGGATATCAAAATATTCAAACCAGTGGTGCCCGAACCCATAATTCTCGACTTGTCCTGGGTGGTTGCCGATCTCCACCAGTCTTGCCCAAGGGATACGGCGCAGTATTTCCTGCCCACAATAGAAAGGAACAACCTCGTCCAGCTCGCCGTGGATAATTAGGAATTGAATGTTCCTGGATAATTTGTCATGGTAGTCCTCGAAATTGAGCGTCTTCAGCTGTGTATCAAACTTATCACTCGTCGTATCTATATATGGAGAGAAACATCTTACTGCACGAGCTTGTTTCACTGTTGACTAACGTCATGAGTGGTGGCAGGAGTTAAAATTCGTTGGCGCACCTATCACACTTGTGGGCCTAGATATTGGTGAAAGGAAATCGCACGAGGCATCAATGATGGTGTGAATCACTTTACCTGCCGCCAGATATCATGCGCTCCAACCACCATTGAAAGCGTTTGGAATTTCCAGGATTCGTCAACCAAGCTGGGTCAAAAGTTGATTCGAGTGTACCACGAACCATCTCTCGTTTATCGTTAAGGGTGAGCTGTCTGTCTGGTACATTTTTATTGATGCGTAGACCATATCGAGGGTCTTTCAAAGTGGAGCAGAGTGTTCCAGCGAGTAGAACATGTGTCACCCGAAATGGTAAGTTCACTGGTCTCGTGGGGTGATATGGAAGGAAGAGCAATTGCTGTGAGATTACTCCTGCAACACAATCTCGTGATATAGAATAGTTAATCTTGTTTTTGACAGTATACAGACCTCCCATTGAGAAACCACAGAGCGAAAGATCTTTCCATTGGAGATGTGTAAGCAGAGCGAGTAAATCATGAGCGAGAGATTCGATGGTAATTCTTTCGTGCTTCTCAAGCGTCAATTTGGAGTCTCCCATGCCCCTGTTTGGTCATTGCTCAATAAAGACTAGTGTCTCGGATTTCCAAAGTATATACTCACCTGTGATCGTATAGTAATACTTGGGAGCTCATGACATTAGATCCCGACGCTCCAGCTGCAAGTCACTTACTAGGGCGTACATGTGAGAGACTGTTGGCCAGACGTTCCCAATCATTTCGACGGGAGCTCATGCCCCCAATGAGTACCAGAGGTTGACGAGAACTAAGATGTTGAGTCCCTAAAATTTCGTATGCAATTTTTGCGCCATCCGCAAGCTCGAGTAACGAGTAGGTGGTGTCGTGCATGGGGCAGAATTCAAGTTTGTTACAACGATGTAAATAAATTGTGCCTTGTTCCTCCATGATAATTTGTATGTAGTCATGTACCCGAATTCAGCGAATGGAATTGCACCCGGTTACAGCCATCGATATTTATGACATAGAAGGGAGATGATTTTGGAACGAAATAGTCTCAAGTATCGTGCGTACATAGTGTGGAGCTAGATTTTATTGACTAAGTAGTAACGTCTGTAACCTCCGAGATGCTCGTTTTTTCATTCGGCAGACGGTGTACAAAGTCCAGGGTTTTCTACATATCTGGAGACCATGTAGTCGGACGAATGAAGGCGGCAGTCGTCGTCGATGAACGAGTCCACGACGTTTTGCCATACTTTGATGTCAAAGTATTCGTACCAATGATGACCGAAATCTAGTGACGGAACCTGACCAGGTCGTGGTCCTGATTCGAGGAAAACGGCACCACGTATTCGTGCTCGAATATCCTGCAAAAAATTGTGATTATAATTTTCCTAGTGTTACAATGGTTGATGAACTAACTTCTCCACAATGTCTGGGAATCACCCGATCCATGTTGCCGTGAACGACCAAAACTTTCATATTTCTAGGGAATTTCGTGAGAAGACCTTCAAAATTGAAATTTTGCAGCTACATGAAGTTCTTAAATATCAGTGGGGATGCCGGTTGTTACAAGTACAGACCGCAGTTCCTTGCTTCGCTTTCAGGTGATGTCAAAATGTGATGTCAAAATGTTGAAAGTATCATGCAAGTCGCGTGTGGCGCCTACCTATAACCTCGCCCGGTCGGTCCCTGAAAATATGAGGGAGTATATGATTGTGGTAGGCGCACTTCACCATACCTAATGCTGTGGAAAACTCTTTCGCAGATAACATTGAGACGAGCGCCGTTTTCTGTGATCCACTTGGGATCAAATGTTGACTCAATGATTCGTCGTGCTCCAGCTTTCTTCTCCGCAAGCGTTCTAGTTGTGCCAATTGGAGGCGGTTTATAGTCGATACCAACTCCTTCCTGAACAACTGATCGAGTTGCAACAAGAAATAAGTGTGTCGTCCGGAACTCGAGTTGTATCGGATGTGTCGGATGATAGGGAAGCACTAGGAGCTGTTGTGCGATCACCCCTAGAAACGTAAGCCTTCAGAAAGTAGAATCAGCGATGTCGCTGACCACCCATCGAATAGCCACAAATTGACACTTCCTTCCAGCGCAGGGTATGCAGAAGGGACGCCAAGTCACGAGCGAGCATTTCAATACTCAAATCCTCATTGTGGGCAAGACAGGATTGTCCCATACCTCTAAATATACAGGTCACGAAAATGCGAGGAGATAGTGAGGTCATAATACCTGTGGTCGTAGATTAGGACTATTAATGGGGCGATTATTGCAGTTTTTTGGTGGTGAAATGTAAAAGACGGTACCAGGACGTGTTTGGGACAGGCTTTGGGTCAGTCGCTCGTAGTCGACGCGTAGATTACTCATGCCGCAAACGAGGACGATTGGGATCCGTGTGCCGAGGTGAAACGAGCCATGTATCTCGTAGGCGAGGACCGCGCCATCAGGAAGTTTGACTGTCGAATACCCATTAGACATATTGCGCTGGAAAATATGCCAATCAAAGGAGGAAGAGAGTGAGCAGAGTAGTAATACCTTTCTAACAGGAAATCATCATGTCATTTTACAAGTTTGTCACATTGCTTCAAGATAACGGGTGCTCTAACAAAGATTGCATCCGTACAACATTATTCATGATTCGGCATGAATCCTAAGTTGATATTGCACGGGTGCAATCCACCTATGCCACGATGCAGAAATGGTAGGCACGTGGTCGGTGGAGATAGCAATTGAGAATCGTGGAGAAAAGCTAGATGAATTGATCTCATTAGAGCTACGCGGTAGAGGTCAAAAAGAGGTATATAAAATTGTCTATGCCAATATCTAGATCAAGTAAATTTGAAGCTGTGACTTTCCAACTGCAAAAAAGTGAGCATGCTGAGAAATGAAGTGTACAAAAACGTACGCTAATGGTTCCTCCCTTGTAACTGCCTCTTTTCTTCTTGTTCTTCTCCTTCCTAAAGCCTGCACCACGGGTGACAATTAAATCCTGATGCGCACGTGCACCATAGTCATTCGCCGGGGCAGCCTTTGAAAAAGCAGATAATCCAGCATCAATATCGAAGAAGCTACGAATTTGCGGACGAATAGATCATAAGAATGAGCATGTGTTTACCTTGGCCATATACCCATTATTTTGGAGAAGGACTTGCTGATCGACCTTTTCGGGGTTCACGCGCTGGAACGGTGTGTTGGTCTTGCGCGCAGGTTTTCCATTTGCTTTGATACGGCCACTAGAATGGAGACCAGATTGAGGCGGTTCCACAGACTCTGTGGTCGCTGTCACCACAGCTGCACCATCTTCTGTAATCCTGCGCTTCTTCGTGGCTTGTGCGGGGGTTTCATCGCCACCGCCCGAGGTAGTATGTTTCTTGTTCAGCTTCACGATCTCTGCTTTGTCTTCGTCTGTGGATGAATCTGAATCTGAACTTGATGAACTGGATGAGGACGGTCTTTTGGTTTTCTTCGGCTTGTTCGTCTTGGACTTTTTGACACATTTAGATTTGACGCTTGCGTCGTTTTCAGAATCGGAGGAAAACGATTCTGAGTCTGAGCTATCATTGTTATCAGCTGTCTTGGTCTTGTCTCCTTTCAATGTTTCCCGGCCAGAAGCGTCTTCAGAAGCCGAAGAGATAGAACTACTCCCGGATGTCAGGGTTTGACTAGATTGGCGCTCAACCTTGGGTTTTAGACCAGCTGTCGTCTTGATGGGCTTTTGAGTATGTTTAGAATTGGACATTTTAGTATCACATTCACTAGATTCGTCATCTGCAAGACTTGGGATACACAGATAAAGGAAGATATCAAACAACATACCTGAGTCAGTGGACGAAGAGGGTGAGCTGTCAGAATCAGAAGACTCTAATTGAAAAAAGTATATCAGACGTCTGTATATTAGAAACAGAGTCATATGTACCCGAGGATGATTCGCCCAATGAGGATGCAGCTTTTGGAACGACTTTGGTCTTCACCTGTTCATCAGCTTTCGCCAGCTTTGAGCCTTTTCCTTTGGCTAAATTTGATTTGGAAGGAGACGTTTCTGAAGTGGAACTCGTATCACTAGAGTCACTCGAATCGCTGGAATCAGAATCGCTGGAACTTGATGAATCTAAGCAGAGCGTGAACTCGTAGGGATTCCACAATGCACGGTCCATAATACTGACCCTCAGAGTCTGAATTATAGCTAGAATTTCTGCAAACCTCCATGAGTTATTATGACATCAGAATAGAAAGGCAGCGTACGGAGAGGAAGATTTGGTCGCCGCCACCGCTTGTGCCGCTTTCCATTCCATTAAAATAGTGTCTAAGCACGGTCCTTCTATTTCTATGTCATCCTTCAGGACAACAATGTCTTTTGCAGCCTTTTTGACAGCTAGAGCAGCCTTGGTATGGGAGTGCTTCCTGAGGAAAGAGTGTATGAGGGTATAAGTTGCTGAAGTAAGAGTCAGAATGGATTTTTCTCGGAGAGAAACTAGGTTGGAACACACTAGCTAGGTTGGCGTCCATCGCGCAAAACCCGGAGCCAGAAATGTGATGAGAGACGAAGGAAAAAAAGTTACCGATCGACAATACTGTAGAAGTCCAAAAATGGAAACGTCACGCTCAAGGTTGGCTACTCAAAACGGGACGACGATGAGCACAATCAAAGGAATCTCTGCAGCACCCCAACTCGATGGCTCAGAACTGCGCGTAGCTATCGTTCACGCTCGCTGGAACAATACTGTGATCGATGCCCTGGTTGCAGGTGCAATAGCCAAACTCAAGGAAAGAGGAGTGAAGGAGAGTAACATTATCATCGAGTCTGTGCCTGGAAGCTACGAGCTCCCTTTGGCGTGTTCAAAGTGTGTTCAAGCCGGCTGATCTGTTACACATGTCTTATTTCTGCAAGGATCATCGCGGGAGGCCACGTCCAGCTGCAGTCGAACGTCAACGATCTCCTGGGCGGACTTAACTTTGGTGGCTCCTCGCCTCAGCCTGGCTCGACTTCAGCCTCCGCACCTGCTGCACCGGTGCCAAATAACGAACCGTTCGATGCGGTCATTGCGATTGGCGTCCTTATCAAAGGATCGACCATGCACTTTGAATACATCTGCGACAGTGTCTCGCATGGTTTGATGAAAGTGCAATTGGACACCGGCGTTCCCGTCATCTTCGGGGTCTTGACAGCTCTAACTGACGATCAGGCATTAGAACGAGCTGGACTCGGTCGGGGCGAGCATAAAGGACATAATCATGGTGAGGATTGGGGCTTGGCTGCAGTGGAGATGGGGTCGCATATTCACCGTTGGGCCCAAGGGAAGTTCAACTAGAGACAAAGTAGAGAGCTAAAGACAATTTTTGTATCACTACTTGTAACTGTATATCTTATTTCATTGGAAAACCACTATAGGGGTTGTTGATTACGACGCCATGACCGTGACTAACATCTCCGGTTCGTTGGACAACTTTGTCAACAAACACTGCGCTTGCTCTCTCCGCCAGTTGGCCTCTCAAACATGAAGAAAAAGGTTAATACGTGCGCCAGCGCCGCAGCTTTCGCCCATCGAAATAACATGACGTATAGGTTCTCCTCATGGGTGCCTCGGGAAGCGGGAAGACTTCAATGCGGTCACTGATCTTGTAGGTTTTCCTCCTAACTTTGCCGAGCTGCTTTTTCATTTTTTTCGAAGCTCCAACAACCCAGCTTCTTTGACGGCTCGCCTAGGCGCTACCATTGACGTGGAGCAGAATCATGTTCGTTTTCTCGGGGACCTCATTCTCAATCTCTGGGACTGCGGCGGTCAAGATGCTTTCATGGACTCCTACCTCACGACCCAACGGTCTACCATATTCCAACATGTTGGCGTCATGATATATGTGTTTGACATCGAGTCGCAAGGAATGAACAAGGATCTCGAGTATTTTCGCGATTGTATGGAAGGCCTGAAACAGTTTAGTCCTGACGCTGCCGTTTTCCTACTTGTGCACAAGATGGACCTTGCACGAGGATCAAAGAATGCCGTTTTCGAGAAGAAGAAAAAAGAGCTGGAAGAAGCAAGCGGTGACGGAGTAATTGATGTATTCGGGACGAGTATCTATGACGAGAGTTTATACAAGGTAATTTCCCCTCCCTTCTCCACACACACAGCAGTCGAACGTCCTATAACAGGCATGGTCAAGCATTGTCCATACCCTCATCCCTAACGCGGCGGTTCTATCCAAACACCTGGCCACATTCGCTACGGCTTGTAGCGCCACTGAAGTAATTCTCTTTGAGCGTACTACATTTCTCGTCATCGCCACGTCCTCATCAACATCTCCGGAGCAGCCCGACCTCAACCGGCATCAACTGGAGCCAACACGTTATGAACGGACTTCGGAGCTTGTGAAGGCATTCAAACATTCGTGTTCTCGGGTCCGAGAAGAGTTCCATTCACTTGAGATGGAATTGTACGACTTTACCGCAGTGCTCGATGAGATGACAAAAAACACTTATGTCCTCGTCATTGTGCACGAACCTACGATAGGTAAGGGGTCAATACTTTTCGCCGGCATTCAGCAGTCATACTTCTCATACTTCAGAAACGGCTGCATTGAAGTTGAATATCCGAATGGCTCGCAAGAAATTCGAAGAGCTTCAAGGAGACAGCCTTCTCTCATGATCTTCATATATGGAATTTAATTGGCTGATTTATCTACAGTTACAATCCTATACTACCCTAGTTGTGTATTTAAGTAATATCATACCTTACGATACCTACCGAGAATGAATAGACAGTTGATCATTCTGAGAATGCGGGATGCATGCTAGTCTTTTGTCAGAAGCGCTGCCCTAGTCCCAACGGGTGGTTTATACGGTGTGCGTTTCTCCTCCGTTTCTATTATCCTCTTTGCAGCACTTGCTTTAGTCCCCGCGATTGGGAAAGACTCTTTGCTCGATGTCGACTCTCGCCGGAGCTGGGATTGAAAGTTCGCTGCAGGGGCACGTGGTTGTTGTCCTGTCAAAGATATTTCACTGAATACATCTTGACTGTACACAACAGGTGCACTGTGTCTAGGTCTTATAGTCACAGGATCAGGTCGTGCTGGAGAAAAAGGCACAGGTCGGATGCCGGGTCCCCTGAAGGAGGGAGTGGAGGCTTCTCGAAAGCGTCGCAGCATCTCATCTGGGCCGACATCAAGCTCTTGTGGAGGCACCCGTATCCTAGCCTGATTCTGTGGTTGACGCAGCCTATCGTCCGTTTGGGCGTCATCAGAATCCAGATACCTGGGTTCACTAGCACTACCGTCCCCTACACTCCGAATTGAGAGGATATCCTCTGTAAGAGTCTGTAATGCGCCTTCGGCTGCTTGTGATCGTCCACTGATGTTAACCAAAAGGTCCTCGACGTCCTGCTCTTCTTCCAATGTTTCTCCGATAGGGTCTGGAGGAAGTTGTGTTTCCATAGGTTCTACGGGTGACAGATACTTCTCATTCGCCAATTCTTCCAATAATGGTAAGGTGGTGCCACGATGTTCGAATACCGTTCCATTCTTCCGTCGTGGTTTCGGGCGCCAAAGCTCATATCGCTCTACGGATCGAGACCTTGACCTGGTGTTACGATACGAAGGGTTTGATGGCGCGACAGCAATCGATTCAGCTGGAGTTCTAAATCGCCGTGCCATCTTTCTAGCCATTGGCCTATGCCGTGGAGAAATGGAAACAATCTTCGTAGTTGCGCTTGCATTGGAAACTTGAATGGAAGACACGGGTGCTGCCGAAACGTTGGACTCCTTAAGCGATAAGGGAGCCCTGCTCTGCTGAACTTCAAGATATTGGCGTTGTTGAGAGGGTAAGTTAAAAATGACCCTCTCTTGGTGATTCGGGCCTTGCGTTTGGTGACGTGATTCTACAAGAGTTGTCTGTGATGTATCAAGTTCGGGATCGTGTAAAGGTGGGCTAACACGAGGTCGCTGACCAGACCTATGGCCATATGTTTTGATTGGCACCCTTTTCGAGGGCCCAGGCTCACTTGCTGCGAGAACTTCATGGAATGGGCTGTCGGGCGACAATCAGAGGTTAATTCTGTGTTACGATTGGAGAATGTACCTAGGCTCGTGGTGGGTATCATTGACATCTTCCTCTACCGCCCTCTCATTGCCCTGTCTGGTAGTCGGGCGCCTGACATTCGCACGATTCTCAAGGAGATCTGGGGAAGAGTCAACGCGACGCCTCTTCGAAAGGTTTCCGGACTGTTCTTCAATTGCTTCTCCTGATTCGTCTAGCCATTGCCACCCTCTGTATTTTCGTTGCAGACAATAAGCTTGTTTACGTTCTGGTTTCTCCATTTCCACGTAAGAATCTATCATACCATTGAAGCGGAAGATGTTCCTGTTGTATCGATTCCTCCAGCTTTGCCATGTGTGCCTTTTTACCCAGCCATATTCTTCAGGATCTTCACTATACTTCAAGAGTAAACTTTAAGCTCATGCTGTTCATATGGATATGCAGCATGAACACACCACCTGGCACAACTCCTTATAGACACCGTTACCTCGACGACCGCCCATCTTGACATAAGGTATTCTGATTGCGAGATACCTGGCAAGGTTGTCGTCATCCTCATTAGTGAAAGGCGTTCTGTTGTTGAATATATTGGAAAAGCAGTGATTAGGAAGCAGAAGAATCTCACTTGTCTAATCTGAGTGAACCCCCCATCCCTTTTGGTTCGGGTTGGCGATGCCTCATGACCCTTTCCCTTAGGCATCGTGATACAAAAGACATAGGCTCTACCCAAGTTCTTCGCTTTGAAGGATTGCTATGAGAGTTATAAGCAAGCTGAATATTATCCTTGTTGCAGGCCCGAGAGTTCACGTCGACAAGAACAGTATCAACATTGGAATCGTCGGGTTGAACAGAACCGCCATTTGACTGAGCTTGTTGAGTATAAGAAGAATCAGTATTTATGCAGTTTGGCATACCTCTATATCATTGATGAGATTCTGCCTCTGCCAATCTGATGTTATGGATTTGTGAAGGAAGAAGCATATTGGGTTGCCTTCCTCATCTTTGAACACTGGGTTGTCCTCTGGGCCGCTTTCCTCTTCTTCGCGACGGAAAGTTTGCGAAGACATGTAGCGGGTGAAAGTGGGTGATTATTGTAGTATTACGACCAAGTGTTCGCAGGATGTGAATACGGTGACACAAGGTGGTTCACTGCAGGTGTTTACAGCTGCTTGCCCCAATGTCGGTCTCCAGGTACCCCCTTTGTCCGATGGCCCCCATAAATACTAACGTAAATTAACATCTTTATAAACGTGTTCAAACTTGGTTCAAACTGTTCGGAATTTGAAAAAAGCCTTGGTATTCGTGCAATTAACATAAATCTACCGTATAGTAGACTCTGTCAATCCAGCCAAAGAAAAGTCCAGTGTCCTATAGCAATGTACTACTATCTTCAAAGTTGTCTGCTCCGGCATATGCATCTGAATCAAGAACTTGGACCCCTCCTAATCTGTCCAGACAATCGAAAATCACGCCCAATGCTATGAGGCCAAAGCTACCTGCACCAAAAGCATGAGCTTGTCTCTGGCTATATTCCCAAGCAGCCCAGGCAGCCGAGAGTCCATCGGAAAGTTGCTGGTGATTGGCGCTACGCAGATCTTCCACAAGTTGTCGCTGGATGTCCCGAACAAGAGCTGAAGCATGGAGTCGCATTCTGTATATCCTGTCTTTCCTCCATCGTCTTTGCGAGCACTTCGCAAGGATAGTACCCGCAACAACCTCAGCCTCGGTGAGACGGTTACCGGGCGTATTCGACAAAACATGTGTGGCGCAGATATAATTAAGTTCGTCAATATATCGTTTGAACATCATAGGAAGACATTCAAGACGCAGACTAGGATTGAGGTTGGCCTTGACAAATCTTTCAAGACGGTCAGATATTGGATCTGTAAGAGGGAGCTGTTGACTGTCTTGGTTAACAGACTCAGTCGCGGGATTTTCCCAGGTGATCGAACGATACAGTATTCCGAGAGCGCGGTCCGACTCGTAGTAATCGGTGTGACGCGGCGAGACAACCTCAGCTGCGTGCCAGTCAGGCTTGCAACGGATGAGTGTCCGAGGTAATCGGTCATTATCGATATCGACCTTGTTTCCTTGCTTAGGATAGTCAACCGCCTATACTCCGGTATGCTGAGCATAGCAATGGTGATACTAAAGAAGAGTCGAGTATTACCTGCGAGCATAGTTGTGCAAGCCAAAGACAGTTTTCGTCACGGGTCCCATACTAGATAACAATAAACGTGAGTTGTTTTCGCTTGAACAAAGCACAAGGATAACCATCAAATTGACCTTAGATTGATCTATGGCAAAATAATTCGGCATCGCAAGATTTTTATGGACTATATGACTTACCAGCGATCACCAGGAGCCTGTCTGATAACAAACCCTGAAGAAAAAATTAGAAAATAGGGTTCCATGGTATTGCAAACTGAAAATTGCTATACCAGTACATCCGAGTTTATGTATTCAACAATAAAATCGCAGATATCTCGTACAGTACTGTCACGTTCAATGGTCCATGTCTTTGCAGGCCCATAGTCCGCAGCATCCTCCGTATCGGAGGGCAAAAGAGGTTCATACTTAATGACGGAGAACTGATCACTGAAAAGAAAAAATAAGGAGACCTCAGGAATCCAAGGATGTCAGAAGCGTACCCGTCTAAATCACCACCGCCGAGCTGCGATGCTAGTGAGCGCGTCCCTAGTCAATGATCCAATGAGTGATATGTAAATTGAGATCAGAAGCCTACACACCAACGGAGGGAAGTACTACCACATTCTTCATGTGCGCAAAAAGACAGACCATGCCTTTGGGAGGCTTCCCAATGGCACGAACGCGCTGGACTGTTTCCGAAGCAGTCAGAAAAATGCTTGACCAGGCAAAATATTGGGTTACCATCGCCTGGATGGACCACCGGACTTCTCGAGATCGAGCATGAACCTTCCACCCACACTGGTTTTTCTTTGGGTGACTTCTGAATGCAAACTACAAGGAGCAGTGTAGTTGAAGGGACATTCGACAGTCTATCTGACAGCGCAACGAACCGAAGATGTGTCCCTCAGGGAGGGTATACACGTTTTCCATGCCAGCGGCTATGTATGCCGGCCCTTCGTCAGCAACACCGACCAGGAGGTAACTTTCTGGAATACGGAGACGTGCATTATGCTTTATGTCACGTAAAACGTCCATCATTGAGGCTTGGCGGATCTGACGGATAAATCCATTATCAAACCCGGGGGTGGGACATCGCGCATGCAGGTCGAGCTTGAGATCTTCAAGCTTATGCAAAAGGTGAGATAACCGATACGGTCGACCCAAGCTATGCGCATCCAGCACATTCCGGAACTGAAGGCTGGAATCGTTTATGGTGAGAACCTCTGCCACTTCGTCTTCTTGAAGCCGAACAAACGAGTCCAATCTCACTCCTAGGTCCTCCAATATCATTATGAGAGGCCTACAAAGAATTGTTCTCAAATACATGCTGGAAGGGGATAGACGCTTACCGGTTAAGATAGCATGTATTAGGATGCTCGAAAGATTGGGCGATTTCTATTTCTGCCCATTCCACTGAAGACACAGAGAACTTCCTCATAGATTTTCGAAGACGCATGCGAATACCACCAGAAAGTTTATCGAGTTGTTCATCGACCCCAACTACACCTTTGTAACCCAGAAAACGGATCTGGTACTAAAAAGATGGGTGAGCCAATGTTGATGAATGACAATGACGTCTAACCGCAGATGGCTGAACATTTCCCTCGCCGCGATCGCCACGTCCAGCGCACAAAGCTGCCCAAATCTCATCCCCTAGCGACTTTGCAATTGTCCCCACACCGTCTGTGAAAAGATAGGGCTCAGCCCCAAGATCGTCCACTTCTTCCCATTCTGTGTCGTGAATTTTCACGGATGGATCAGTCGCGGTAAACGCCTGAGCCAAACGAGCAGCATATTTAGAGGGCTGACGCAGAAGCTTGGTATCTTTGAAGTCGCCAAGGGTCTGTCGAATGAATTCCGAATCCACCTGCCCTTTTTCAGGATGGTTGAACGGGCTCATAAACCATACAGCGTGCTCGCGCAAAGATGAAGACGAATACGCTAGGAACTCAAAACTTCTTCCGGCGAGTTCAAAACCATTTTTGAGTATACCACCGACGCGTTCTTGGAGAAACGTTGACCCGTCAACTTCGCGGTCCCACCGATATTGGAGTCGATCTTCATCGCGAAAGTCTACACGGACGAAATGATCCAGATAGTCTTCATACATCCTGATGACTCGATTAGATTGAGTGGCGTAAGGGCCTTCCAGTATCATTCGCGTTGGCGTGAAGGTCACATGTGAACAGAGAAAGTTGCCCCTTGGTAATGTGGAGTCACCGATTGTGAAATTTTTGCGAACTTCTTCAAAGCATTTTAATGGTGACTGGCGAATTGGTCGAACCTCAAGCTTCTCGTGATAGTGGCGAAGGAGAGCACTGATATGTCGTTCGCTATAGGTGGGGTCTTTGCGCATGGCCTGAACTTGTTTCAAAAGACTAGAGAGATCCTCAGTGTGAAGAAGGCAGTTATGTAGAAGAGATTCCAGCTGGAAGGCAATGGACCAAGGAAGGCGCTTAAACTCGTTTTGAAGATTATACAGCTTTTTGGGCGCAAAAAATCCCAAGCCATAAGCTTCAACCCTGTTCGGCCCTTCGCAGCGGATGATCATACTCGCTGCTAGTCCTGCTATTTCACACATCTCTTTGAATCTGGCGGCCATGTCGAATGAGCCGTTATGGACAAGAAGGCGAATGTGGTGGGCATATGGCGCCACCACTCGATGTCCCTCATTGATTGACCCAATTCTGCGTCGATATTTCCGATTATCTTCCGCTTTGTTACCAGTCAAAGTTCTATGAAAATTGATTTCTTCAAACACAGGGGGCGTCAAGGTATCAAAGCAGATATCTGCATAAGATGAATGATCAAAAGCCAGGTCCGACCTTCGAACGATAGCTGTACAAACATGGATCACCATCATAACCGACAGCAATCTTCTGGATGCTGCCAAGATTGATGGCAATGCTTGAGCCAACATGATCCGTCATCTCGCTTCCAAGCTATACCAACAGACGATCAATTGGAGAGGACATCCTGAGGCTCGCTAACTAACCGTAATTCGGATGACTTTATGATCGTATTCAAAAGAAAGCCATCCTTCACTGTCGATGTCATATCTACGCTCCCATTCAACAGAGAAAGCACGGGGTTTGAGAGGTTCCCTGTCACTTGAAGGGTATGTGGACCGATAGAACACACCAAATTGAACCGCATTAATCCGAAACTTCTCTGATAGATCGCAGAGCTTCTGCTGATGCTTCTCCTCAATGTCTGGGTCAGTGTAGGGGGTCTTGTCCAATGTAGCTGCTTCATGAGGGCGGGCTTGCCCAGGATACCGGAATTTGGCCCTCTTACCCTCTATTTTCAAAGGGCTGTCTTCAACCCATCTCAAGAATTTATTACCAATCTCCCAAGTAGGTAAAGTCAAGGTTCCTGACCCGTCGTTCCTTACGCCCCCTGCTTTACTTGGGTTCAACTTAACTTTGAAGTTGATCGGGCGTTGTACCGCATTTTCGTTGCGCGGTCGGGGTGGAAATTCTTTGGAGTGGACAACAGCAGCGATGCTTCGAGTTACGGTCCATTCGTTAACATCGTGAGGAAGATTGAAAACACGAACGTCCATATGGTACGAGGGTATGGTATAGATTGCTTCCGTGGTGTTTATCAGAGATCGTAATCAGCGCACATTTGATACGCTCATGTAATGTTATGTAATGTTATTTATCATCGTCACGTTGGACGTGGTCAGTGAGACGTACTTAACTTTCTCGCCAGACACGAATCTTCACCACAACGGCGCACCTAGAGTAGGGACGGTTTTGCAACAATCATCCAATGCTGCGAATGGCTCAAGCCGTTTACGAACAAATTATCAGTCTGATTGGAAAGATCACGGATGTCAGAGCTGTTCTCATAACTCTTTGGCGAACCGACAACTGCTACTTCGCACCACTGGTCTTTGGCTTTGGACTCCTACATGGGGCGTTTGTGATTTACTTGATGTGTTGGGGGTCTCAAAGGCGCGCTCAAACACGTTCGGATTCCTATCAAGCATTGTTGTCCGTTTTCATACCAACATCTTCCGCATGGCCTTCAAAACACGCAGCTTTACTCAATAGTCTTGCTCTTGCTCGCTCTTCAAAGGTTTTGAGTGTATCTGCCTCCGTACTTTTGAGGAATATCAAAGCCGGTATCATCGAGGCAAGAAATCCCCAGGATCTTTCGCATATACTTCGTTCCCACCTTCGAATCTACGGATGGACAATTTGTTTTTCTTTGGATCTTCATTGGCGAGTGTCTTCCTTGGTTTGGATTCTTGGTTCGCTGTTTTTTGGGCATTCCGACAAGGTAAGAGTAACAGGACTTCTGCTGCCTTATGATCGCTGAGTTTGACCATCTAGATCCAAGACGAAGGCTGTTCCACATGTTTGACATAGATATAAACTTCAATTAGAGTGGGAATGCTAACTTTAGAAAATAGCTTCCATTGTTGCCATTGTGTTTCCCGACATGGTCTTTCCATCCACAGGATCCACTACCTCATCGTTCAAGACTCATCTCTCGACGCCGGCCTATCCCAACCCCCTCCTCTGCCTGGATTTCGTAGCATACAACAACGTGGAAAGAGCTTTGCGCTCCTTTCAATTTCGCCTCAACAAGGGTGTTGCCGGAATCATACGCTTCACCTCAATGACTTCAAACTTCCCACTTTATTCAGATCCATTCATGCTTTGTTGCCTACCTTTTGCCCACCGCAAGTATCTAGGTCGCCATATCATTCAACGAACTTCGACACCATTATTTCTAAATTTGCACTTTGTCATGAAAGCATTATCTTCGACTACTTCAGCGGCGTCAATATCTTCTGTCACCAACGTCACGTCAGAATATGTTGCGGTTCTACGGTTATGGAGACATCACATCGTTACTGACAAGGTTCTTCGCACCGGACTTGTAGAAAATTGGGGTGAAAGGGGGTGGCGGGAGCATGTATTCCTACTTGATTGGGAGATCGGGCTGTTAGACGCGGATTTGCTCACAAGATGGTCTATTGTCATTCAACCCTGATGATTGCATTCACGTTCTCACTTTTTGATGTGGTTTTCTTCGATTGTGTAGATTCTACCAAGTCGTGTCGTGTATCGTCACGTCAATGGTAGCTAATGTACAAGAAGTCGACTCAATTGTACCCTCACCGAATGCCTCGGCCATCGTGCGTATCCTTGTAGTTTGAACTTCACAACATGGTCGGTGGATTGTAGCGCCGCACGGTAGCCGTAGAGCCGTTATCCAATACCTCTCTGAGCCCAACAGATACAGAACATCTGTTTGCTTCTATATAGCTAATGACACTGGTGTCCTTAGGTGGGACGGTCTTAGTAGGTGCTTAACTCGCGTAAGTGTTTTAGGTGCCATGTTGCTTGAAGAAGATGCCGAGAATACGATGCTGTCAATCACCTTAGACAGATGCTGAGGCCTGAGGCCTGAGGTTCCATGACAATAAGCGTTGAAAATTTCACCCATTGAATTGTTAGCGCACACAGTTGTTGAGGGGCGCATTGACAAGTGTCCGGTCTATGGGGTAGGAATGTGATACCGTCGACGTCCCATAACTTAATGTTCAATGCAATATGTCGTGTCTACCTGTGACCGGATGTCTGGATGGCATCTTCTATAGGTGTGGAGGATGCCATCTTGTACTGAAGCAAGTTGGATGACAGTCTACGAATATGATATCTTCCATTGAGAACGTACATATGTGAGATACATGTACACTATGGTATCTAGGTGCCACTATGTGATGCCGAAATAGAAATAAGAAAAGTGTATTTTTCGGGCTATGTGCAATGATTCGTGTCTTCATCGTCACTCCATAGCAGATCAAAATCGTCGTCGGAGTCGGTGGAGACACCACTATCTGCACCGAGCGTTGACTCAGGGCGGGGGAGGATGTGGTGTCTATCACAGCGTCAGTATGGAAGAAGGGAGGGGCATAGTCTGAACACTAACTTATCCAGTAACTCCTGGAGGCCGGCCTGGCCTGCTTCCCAATCTACTCTGACCCAGTTGTGAACCAACTCACCATCACGATAGACAAGCATGGTCGGTAGCACGTCGAGATCTACGTTGTCATCATCTTCAATATCTTCTTCTTCTGCTTCCTCCATTTTGTAAGGATCATCGTTATCATCCCGATGTCCGTGTCGTGATTCTGAATATCTTGGTGGCGCAAAAGATTTCTTTGCAAATCCCAGAGCAGCCGCGCGTACTCGAAGGAACTTGGTGTCTGTATAGAGACGAGCTAACCGTGCCAATGTATCGTCCACAACATAACATCGTTCTAGAGACTTTATTCACAGATAAGTTCGGTGTGCATGGGATTTGGGAAGACAACATGAACGTACCGAATGGTAGAGGTGTACAACAACCCAGATGCCTCTTTCCTCGTTTTCAATGCCATTCAAAAACCCCTTTGCGCCCACTTCCCTCAGATGACCAAAGCGTACTTCTCTTATGCGCCCAAATATGTCCGTTTTTTGCTCAGTTGCAGCCTGCCGTTCTTTGAACACAATTTCATCCACTTTTTTGTCCCACCCCTTTTCCCTTTCCTCCTCCAGGAATGTTTTGCCCCCCAAATTACTCTTCTCCATTCTCCTATGAATCTCTTCAAGTTCGTGGTCCCTCCTTTCCCTGCTCAATCTTTCTGACTCGTCCCGATCTCGTATCACACCCTTCACTCCTGTACGTCCAGGCCCCATACCTATCGAGTCGCCATAGTCCTCTCGCGCCTTTTGGAGAGTCCGGCGTTCCTCGTCCGAGTCGTAGTCGAGACCTTGTTCCTCTCTCCTCTTGGCTTCTTCACTCAGCTCATGGTCATGCCACCCCGCGTCGGGTGATGGGGATCTACTGGGTGAAGAAGAACGTTCAGGGCCATTGAAAAACTCTCCAGAAAGGACGAGTGCTTCGGTATCTGCATTCTGTTCTATTCAGTATTCTCGAATGAGATAAGTACGCTGAGGAAATTTCACCATGTTCTATGAAGGTGACTCGTACACCGCGTGGACTGATCTAAATTTAGACTCTCATTTGATCAGTTCCAACTTAAACAAAGCGTATCAAATGTCAGTGACTCAAGTTACACGTCTCCCTTATCATTTTTGCGGCAAAGTCAAGTTTAATGACATATGCGAAACGTGATTTGAGACGAGAATGAGTAATGAATGGATCATGCTCGAGTGTGAGGTGACACCTTGCTGTCATTCAAGTCCTTCAAATTGACATTGAAAAATGTATTCCCACCACAAGGGAATGAGTATGCAACAGATGACACGTTGTACGCGTTACACCTATATCGAAACTAGACCACATCCAGAGTACAAAGACAAATGATACGCCCCATGCAGACAGTAAAGCAACGCCAACAAAGTCATCTTCATCCATGATCATTCTCTTCATCACGAGGCCTGCAAACACGCTCTTCTTCCAGTTGAATTATTACATCCCTCCCAGACCATTCTAAACTTCATTTACAAGAAGCAGAAAGATAAGGACTGATAGAATATACAATACAAAGCGGGTGCTTTTCTCGCAGGAGTCTCAATTGGCTTAATTAACTGAAGCAAGGCAGAGATATCATGAAGAAGGCACACCAACAGGGCATAGATGCACAGACCAGCAGTAGTGTAGCTCAACAAGATCTAGAGCTGCCTAATTTGTCGGCACTGGGTAACAAGATAACCCTTAGCGTCAACTGTGCCAATGAGTCGCCTTCCGTTTTCGTTCAACCTTTGGCCTTCATCAGGCACTACAGGGCCTTTACCTTCCGCATTTGACCCAAACTCGCGCTCAAGCATTCATATGCGCTCTTCCTGGGAGATGAACGATGGAACAGCGTCAAGAGGTCAGAGCTCCAGGGAAGGAGGTAACGCTCGGACCCGTGGCATGATTGCATCGATGAGCGGTCGGAAGAAAGATCCTCTATGTCAGTATATTTTTGTCGGGATTCGAAAGGCGGTCGTGTTACCGCGTTGGTAAGACGAGACTTTGACAGTGGCGTGTAGATATAGGTATCGAACTCTTAGCATAGTACTGATTTCTCGACCATGCCGGAAAGTGGAAGATATCAATTCATAGTCCTGGTAGGGCAGTTCAGGTTCTGGTACAAAGAGTAAGTTGATATGATAACGAGAACTGGTTCTAGCGGATTGAAAAGGCGGCGGAAGAAAAGAAGAGCGATGTAACTTGGGGTGGAGGATATCGAATGCGCGAGTACATATTCAATCCCCGCGAGATGATGAAGGATAGTTGAAGGGTATCCTTACTTGGACATGAACGCAAAGGTAGAGAGTATGGAACCGAAGGGATCTGGGGACCACGGACATCGGAGCGCTGGACTGAGCTCACGGCGGTTGATCACGTGTGGTCAAAACCCTACTGGTATAACATCACGTGTAGACGCGTAGATATGTGACGTCGTGACAAGAAGAGTCTTTGCAGTCTTTACACTGCGATCCTTGTTCGCGACAGCTTCTTACAAAGTCGCTCTTCGAGCCAAAAATGAAACGCCCCGCGTCTCCAGAAGCGTCCACCGCAAAGAAGATAAAGCTCTATCATGATATCTTCGAAGACTCACAGCAGCGCAGTCCTGAAGACATTCTCGACAGTAGTTTGGAAGATGACTCAGGATACATATCTTGCAAGTGTTTCATGACATGGCGTCCCACAACTAAACATAAAGCTATTCTTGAAACGACTGGATCAGCACCGCGCTTTCGTTTTGATGTCGAATTTGCGGGAGCTTGTGTCGAGTTCTTTCCCGAAATCGAGCTCAAAGCTCAAGATGAGCTTTTGTTGGCCCTCAAATCTGTACAGCTAGAACGGAATGGCAAGCATTCCCGCCTATGTACCATCCCTTTAAAATTGGTCTACGAGGAAGGTGTTATTATCAAGTTTCTAAAACGTCAGGGTCCTTGTCGTGTTGTAGATACATGGCAGTGTACGTATTCATGTCTTATATCGAGTATCACAGCTGAACTGGCTATTGGTGTACTGATTTTAGTACAGGAAGATGCAAGAAGACATGAAGATACTTGGTTTCTTCCTCCACCAGACCCCCTCAATTCTATGGCTCTGAAAGAGATGCCATCGGTGAACGTAACGTCTCTACTACACTGTGATCCATTCGAAGCCCTTCCAACATCTTCCACCACAATATCTCCTGACAACCATGAGGCTAATCCTCCAGATATTCTTGTGCATGAAGCACAAGAGCCGAAACTTCCCAAAACACGCAGAAAGGAGCTTAGGAAGCAGCGAAGGGCACTCCTGCGCGTTTCTGCACACGCGAAGCATACCACTATTGTCCCAGCTCCTGACAGTGGTTCCAAGCCCGTAATCACGCCGCCCTCAAGCATCCCCCAAATCGTCACCTCAGCTATACCATCTCAATCAATATCTCATCAGGATGTATCACACCTTGCAACTGGTACATCGGTTGCTTGCTCAACTGAACAAACGACACATGTAGTGTCAGCCCGGACCGCTGCTGGCCTTTTGACAACTACAGTGAAGTTCCTTTTGATCCTATGCACTGTGTATACTTACATAACTTTTTATTCAGGGTCGATATCATCGACTAGCGGATTTGAATGATCCTTCTCCTCCTTCGCTGTTCAATGTCATCGGGGTTGTAGTGCGAGTATCGTCCGGAGAAACAAGGACAGGAGGTGCGAATATCTTCTTGATCGTGATGTCCTTGATGTTCAACGGTCAACAGATCGGTATTGCAACGTCCAGCTCGTTGATCCCAGCAACACTGAAGTTGAAAGCCTCAATAGTTCTGAAGGTTTCAGGGTCAATTGCTTTAGTCGAAAATACGCAGAGTGGCTTCCTTATCCCGATCTAGGAGAAATTCTCATTCTGCGGGATCTCAGGGTAGGCTGCTTTATTCTTTTACAAGTTCATTGGCTACAAATTTTCTAGATCTCCAATTATAACGGAACCATGGGCATTGGATATCACGGCAGACTGCAGTGGGCCATATTTTCCACTTCTACAGGGAAAATACGACATGGCGATTTGGGGAATGCTCCTGAATCAGAGGGTTTGCAAGAAGGTTTCGGTTACACTTTTTCACCCTTCTTCAAACCAGAAGAAGCCGAGATTCGATATTGTCTGAGAATGGCAGATTGGTGGTCCGAGGTCGAGAAATGCAGAAAGAACAATGTACAAGTCCATCAGGTTTGCGGAACCAGTGACGTTATATCCCTCAGGCGACCTCAACGGCAGCATAGGCTGATCTCGGAAGCAGGCCCCCATGTACCTCCGCAGGGTTACTTTGACTGTACAGTTGAGGTAGGTTTACAGCTGATCTTTTCCCCGCTCAGATCTAATCCTGCCAAGGTATTGTATGGCCATCTTAACGATAACGGAGTTTATAGCTTGTATGTGACCGACTATACTGCTAATGCGCATGTCTACCCAATTGAGGCGTCGTGGTGTCCGCCCGGCCTGAGCGATCACGTCTTACAAATTGAAGCATGGGATGATGCAGTAGACATGGCTCGAGGGATGTTCGCCGGAGAGTATTATTCCATCAACAACGCTCGAATGATGACATCCCGTGCTGGGTATGTGGAAGGAAAAGTTGTTGAGAAGAAGATTCGGCAACTGAACCTAGAAAAAGATGGCAATGTAGATCCGCATTTCAAAGCATTGCTAGAGTCGGTCGTCGCTTTCTTCCTGGTTCTTTCACTGACATCATCCTAGGCGTAAGAAGGCGTGGAAAGAGATTCATTCGAGTGAGGATCGGCCTGATTCTTTTCAATACAAAACGATTGGCGAAGCTGCAGAAAACATACACTTCCATTGCGTTGTAGAGGTATGTTTCCGGCCGATAAAATAGCAAATTCACCATTTGATCTCTTAATCAAAGGTTCTCCACGTCATCTATGACGGGAATGTTACATCTTACATTTATGTCACTGATTACTCCTCTCGCAATGAGCTCGTTTCAGGCAAAGCAGACAGTACATGGGGCGCTGGGCTTGATGGTTTCATCTTGAGGATCGCTCTTTTCAATAACCAAGCAGAAATGGCAAAAACTATCCAAGTTGGAGCATTCTACGACATTAAGAAGTTGAGGTTAAAGCAAAATCCTACGACTCGCCAATTTCAAGGACAGCTAGGAGGGATCGAGCGTTTGATATTCCTACTCAACCCAAGGAACTCCCCTGATGAAAGGCTTACTGCATTGAAACAGTATGTTTTTACATCGTTACATCACTTCTAATGCTGAGCGCACCCCTCAATAGGCGTAAAGAGAAATGGAAGAAGAATTCGAAGGTTGCTGATGCTGATGCGTCTATTATCATCAATCCCTCAGTGAAAAGCGAGCCCGATCAGAGAGATGATGCTACACACTTAGCACTTCGAGGAAAGACTATCGCAGAATTGAGAACGGACGAGAAATGTCCAAACAAGACCCGAATCTTCGCGAGAGTTGTTGATTTTCGGCCGTGGAAATTGTCTGATGCGGTTATCATCCACTGTATCAATTGCAGAAAGGAGTACGCGTCTATAGATAATTTGTTTCCGACAACTGTTGACACTTTCCTAGCCTTCCACCCCTCCAAAAAGCTTGCTTCAATTGTGATGATACCGACCATGAATACGTTCAGTTCATGTTTCAAATGTACTTTTTGCTTGAAGATGCGAGCGGGGACCAGATATATGTATCGGTCCATGATGGGGTGAGCTTAATCATCTGGTAATTTTCGCTTCACTCGTAAATCCCTTGCATTGATAGTCGTCTGTCTTCGATGGCCTCAAACGTAGCGATATCAGCGAAAACACAACGGCTTACTGGACGCTTTCAAAGCGTCTTTCTATCCTGCTTGGAAACCTCTTAGAGCTTCACTCCGGACCTATTCCGAAAGATGATACTGAATTCCCGCTTCCCAATACCACAATTTTGCCTTTGATTATCGATACCTGGGATGCTGATGGTAAACGTGCATATTGCCTTGCCAGATGTGACGAGATGAAAAATGAATAATGGACCATACACTGTACACTTGATGTAGTTGTTATCACTCCTGACCCTCGTTTTTGGTCAATGGGTGGACTGGTATACTTCGTATGCCGAGAACTGCAAATTCCAGCCATTCTTGTTCTGTAGCTTCGTTCTTGTTGAGGAATAGACTTACCTGACATCCTGGCTGTCGGGGTATTTCCTTTTATGGAATTACCTCCCAATACCTGTACCTTCAGCCACACTGCTTGATCGGTATTTACTAGTCTTTGTGTTTATCTCGGTATAATTTTTTGTACACAAATAATGTCCCCTCAGTCAACCACATTAGTGACTGAAAGTGAGCTGATTCACTTATTTATAGTGGCTCAAAAAACTGTCCCAATGTTTTATACTTTTTGAAAGATGACATTGGCATGAAGGATTGGAAGTATCTAAAATTTT